>MJUU01020539.1:0-21830 GCA_002080025.1 Modiolus philippinarum
CATTTCGACAACAAGTCTCATCAGTGCAGATAGTATCAAAACAATTGCCAATCAGATTGCATTAGTCATCCGTGACACGTCATTTTTTATTTCAATTCAGGTTAATTAATTATCGGAATACTTAGCCTAGTACTTCTGTAATGAAAATACATCAGCGTGCGAATGTCGAGAGAAAAGGAAAAAATCTGGAATAAAGAATTAATTATTTTTTTTATCTACATTAATGTTCAAATCCGTGAAAAATCTTACTTATATATTTAATGAAACTTTACAACCGGAAATGAAATGAATATTTTGAAATATTGATAATAACTATTAAAGAGTAAATGTACATCAAAAACCTGGATAAAAAACAATAATTATTCTATTTCAATGATTTCTTTACAGGAAGTGTTTAAAAAAGAATTGAACTTTCGACAAGATTCTCGTACAAGTATTCGTTGCACACTTATTGTAAATTAATTACTACAGTCGGGAAATACTCAAAATTTATGTCGACACACATTCTGAAAATATCCCCATGTAGTCATTTATGAATTTTTGACAATATAATATTCAACTGGTAGTCAGAATTTTGAATATGAAATGTCAAGAAATCTCTAAAAAATACCATCTAGTAATGATTCATTCCAATATATTCTATATTTTAAGTGTTCCGAAATAATTTAAATGTTTACTTTATAAACGTTTTATTATTTCTTGGCAAAATAATATCTGTTAAATGAATTTTGAATGTGAAATGTGTATACAATCTCCAAATATACCATTTAAAAGTGATTAATTCCAATAATTTCAATATTTGAAGGGTTTCGAAATGATTTGAATGTTTGCGGTTGAACTTTTAGTCAATTTTTGGTAAAATAATATCTGATTAATAGAATTTTGAATGTGAAATGAGAATACAATCTCTAAAAATACCATCTAGAAGTTTTCCAATAATTCTATATCTGAAGTGTTTCGAAATGATTTGAATGTTTGCGATATAAACTTTTATTTATTTATTTTTTTTTTTTTGTAAATTAATATCTGATTAATTGGATTTTGAATATGAAATGAGAATACAATCTGCAAAAATACCATCTAGAAGTGATTAATTTCAATAATTTCAATATTTGAAGTGTTTCGAAATGATTTGCAGGAATGTTTGCGGTATAAAATTTTACTCAATTTTTGGTAAAATGATATCTGATTAATAGAATTTTGAATGTGAAATGAGAATACAATCTCCAAAAATAACAATTAGAAGTGATTAATTCCAATAATTTCAAGTGTTCTGAAATGATTTAATTGCTTGCGATGTAAACTTCATTCAATTTTTTGTAAACTAATATCTGATTAATAAAATATATAGAATGTGAAAAGAAAATACAATCTCCAAAAATATCAACTAGAAGTGATTAATTCCAATAATTTCAATATTTGAAGTGTTCCGAAATGATTTAAATGCTTGTGATGTAAACGTTTAGTCAATTTTTTTGTAAAATAATATCTGACTAATAGAATTTTGAATGTGAAATGAGAATACAATCTCCAAAAATACCATGTAGAAGTGATTAAATCCAATAATTTCAATATTCGAAGTGTTTCGAAATGATTTGAATGTATGCGACACAAACTTTTTATGAAATTTTTGCCAATATAATATTCAATTAGAAGATATTTGATTATAAAATGTCAAAACAATCTCTGAAAAAAATCATATGACATTGGTTTATTTCAAGAACTGCCATATTACATAAGTATAAATGTTTGTAATATTAACATTTTAAGAATTTATGGTAAAATAATATCTATTTAGTGGAGTATTGGGTGTGAAATATTATCACAATCACTGTAAATACATGTACCATCCGGTGGTGACTTGCTCAAAAAAATTTTCACATTTGGTATGTTTGGGAAAAAAGTGATTTCACATTGGTCAGCGCGTAATTGGCAATTCGGTTGTTATCGGCATTTCGGTAAATGGAAAGCAATATTTGGAAAACGAAGGCATATTTTTTTAAACAATTTTCACCAACAAGGCATAATTTAGCAAATATTGTTTATGACCTTTTGTACATAAATGATTACCTTTTATACAAACAAGAGCACAACCACGCTACTCTCATCCAAAAGTTATACTGCTTTCCGAAATTGACAATTTATACTTTTTTGGGCTATTTGTCGTGACATTTTCGATTGTGTATAAGTTAAACGCAATTAGATCCCTAAATCAAAATAATTTATTTATTCTACTGTCTATCCCAAACAGTTAAATCAGTTAAATCGACCACCTTCGAAAATTAACTGGCAGTCTTGTTTTGATATTATTAAAGACGCAGTTACCAACTATTGTATAAAATGGTGCAAACGAGAAAGTGCAGACAAACACGCACTCAAGATGTTCAGAGATAAAATTATTACCAACGTCACCAATAGAATAAATTTTTATAAAGATAATTATAAAGAGTCACCGCCTTAGCTGTCTGTAAACAGAATTAAGTTAAAATTAAAAGATCTTAGTAATAAATATGTGTTTGTTCCAGTTGACAAAGCCTCTAACAACGTTTTTATTATTTCAAAGAAATACTACATCGATGTCCAACAAAATGAATTATCAAAGTCTAACACTTTCAAACGTACTAATTTTGAAGAAAAATCATTAACCATACAGCAATTCAACGATACAAAAATGCTCCAAGTTCCACCCAAAGATAACACCTTGCCTACTATAAACTGGGTTCCTAAGCTTCACAAAAATCCCTACAAACATCGTTTTATTTCGGCATCGAGTAATTGTTCCACCACTAATTTATCCATCCATTTAACCATTGCGTTCATCTGTATTAAAGAGTTAGTTATCAAATACTGTGAAAAAACCTATCAAAACTCTGGTGTAAATTACTTTTGGAGTGTAAAAAATTCCATTGAAGTTTTAGATAAATTACAATCAATAAAAAGACCAGTTTCGTCTATTGACAGTTATGATTTTTCCAACTTTATACAACCCTTCCACATAAATTGATTAAATCAAAAATGAGACAAATTATTAAATGGTCTTTCAAATTTTCTGGTCTACAGTTCATTTGTTGAATAAAAAGCAAGGATTCTTCTCTAATATCATTTACAATAATCGTAGTTCCTGGACTTATGATGACATGATTAAGGCACTGTATTTTTTGCTGGACAATATTTTTGTTCGTTTTGGCAACATCGTTTATCGACAGGTCATTGGAATTCCCATGGGTACAAACTGTGCACCTCTCATTGCAGATCTTTTTCTGTTCTGTTACGAACGGGACTTTATAAAAAAAACTACAGAATGGAACCATACAACACAATGATCAACTTATTTCAATTTTCAACGATAACAGCAGGTACATCGACGATATCCTTACTATTAACAATCCCCAGTTTTTAGACTATGTCGACCTCATATACCCGCAAGAACTGAAACTTAATAAAGCAAACGATGATTCTAAATACTGCCCATTTCTTGATCTTACTATCATCATTGACTCTGGCAAAATTAAAACTAAAATTTATGATAAAAGGGATGATTTTGATTTCACAATTACTAATTTCGCTTTTCTTGATGGCGACGTTCCTGTGGCTCCATCATACGGGGTGTATATATCACAACTAGTACGATTCGCACACGTCTGTTCTACTCTTGACGACTTTAATGAGCGTAACCTTACTATCACATCCAAACTTTTACAACAAGGTTACAGATTTCATATATTGATTAACACCTTTAAGAAATTTTATAGAAGATATGAAGATTTGATTTCTAAATATGGTGCGACTCGCAAACAGCTTATTACTAAGGGCATTTCTCACCCTCGATTTTATGGAAATGTTGTTAAAAAATGTCAAAAACTGATAAAAAATCCAGAAAAACTGGGACATAACTTATATTCTTTACGTAATACTGAAATCTATGATAATTCTTCACCAAACCTTTCGGGGAGTTTTGAGTTTGATCTTTATTCCGTAGTGCGGCAGTGTTTTACCAGCAGACTAGGCTCCTTGAGCTAGCCGGCAGTTTAGCGGCGAGCACTCCTCGACCCATCTTTCTAAATTACGTTTTGTCTTTCTCTTTCCTTCTCAAGATTGTGGTCTTGGAGTTAGTAGTCTACCTGTATTGGGTTTTATTTGTATGTTTTATTATACTATAGGGAAATGGGATAGAGAAAGGGGAGGTTTGGGTACCCATAAACCGGTTTAACCCTACCGCTAGCTCTTGCTAGTGCCGGTACCAAGTCCGGCTATCCCGAGTTCCTATCGTTGTCCATGTTTGTCTTTTGTCATTTTATTGTTTTTCTCGTGCGGTTCCCTGGTGGATTGTGGCATGTGATTGTTGTTTACGGCCATTGTAGGTGTTTCCTGTTATCTTTCTTATATTAATTAGATCAAAATCCTGATTAAGAGTTAAAAAACAAGTTTGAAAGTGTGTTGTTAGGTGAAAACATGTTATCGGGAAACCGGTAGAAGTTGTAGGATAACTCGGCTTTGACACATATACGTTATCGTAAACACCGGTTGAAAATGTTCTATTTATCATATGTAAAAGGGTGCAAGAATCATAAAAGTAATTCCAAACTAGTTGAATTCCTACAAGTTATCTCTAGTAAGCCTGACGGCATAAAATGCAATTTTTTTTTAGTAATTTTTTTAATATTGGCATACGTTATGCACCGGCACACGATTATATTACCTCTATCCTTGAATGAATGAAATATTCACATAGTTCATCGTGAGGGATTCACTGATGGCTGGTAGTAGACAACAGAGTTTCTCTTCAAGTTTCAGGCATGATCAATAGAATTTATGTAAAAATTGATGAAGTTCGTAACTTGTTCGGACAAACAAAAACAAAATGGTCTAGGAACATGCTGAGAAAGCAAACAGCATTAGTGCTGGATTAAGAGCTTATCACGCCTTCTGACTGCGCAGGTCCCAAATCACGATGGGCAAGCTTAATTTTGCGTACCAAGCAAAACATTTCGAGGAGCATATGAAAAATTGCAACCAAAAGGATGCGGTCAGGATCGAGATGCCGGAAGAAGGGACCACCATAGCCTTTCGCAACCACAAAAAGATAATGAGAGCCCCATTCGTCATCTATGCGGACTTTGAGTGCTTCAACAGCTGCCAGCCGGATCCATCACACTCCTACACGACTGCTAACCAACTACATCGACCATCGGCCTTCTACTATCAAGGCCCCAGTCATCTACTGCAGTGAGGATGCGGCCAAGAAATTCGTGCAGTACATCGAAGAGGAAGTGTGGGCAATCGGCAAGAGACCAGCCCATGGTGATAACTGACTAGAACAAGGAGAGCTTCGAAGAAAGCACGCCTGCCACATTTGCGGGGATGAATTGGGAGGAGATAAGGTTCGGGATCACGACCATCTTACCGGAAGATATCGCGGCACACAACCAGTGCAATTTGGATTTCCAGCTTCCAAAGCCCGTCCTGATCTATTTCGACAACTTGAGCGGTTATGATTCCCACATTTTAGTCAAGGAACTTGGATACACTGAGGGTAAGATCGACTGCATTTTTAGTACCGATGAGACATATATCCGCTTCTCCAAGCAAGTTGATAATTTGGAGATGAGATTCGTCGGTTCATGCGAGTTTATGACGAATAAGCTTGAAAATCTAGCAAAGAATCTGACCCCGACCAATTCGCGACCGTTAAGACGATATTCGGCAATCACCACCAGCTGATGATTCGGAATTGGGTCCCTACGATTATATGGATGGGCCTGCCAAGCTGGAAGAGACTTAGCTCCGACTCAAAGAAGCCTTCTGTAGCAAGATCTACGATTTGCATATCAGCGACGAAGACTACGCGCACACTCTGCGAGATCTTGAGTGCAAGACCCTACTCGATTATCACGATCTCGACCTAGAAACCGACGTATTGCTGCTGGTGGATATCTTTCAGAAATTCAGGAACATCTGCCAGACTCACTTGAGCTTGAACCTGCAAACAACTACACATGGCCCGAATTGTCCTACGACGCCTCCCTCACACCATCGGGCAGATATGCTGATGATGTTTGAGCAGGCGACCAGGGGAGGGGTGGCCATGATCTCTCATCGCCATGCTCAGGCCAACAACACCTACATGGAGAGCTACGATAGCTCCGAGCCTACCAAGAAACTCACCTACCTCGATGCCAATAATCTTTATGGATGGGCGATGTCACAGCCTTTTGCCACGGGGGGACTTTGAATGGGCCGAGCCGGAGATCGATGAGATTCTCAGCTATCCCGATGACCACGAATATGGCGTCAAGGTAGATTGCGATCTCGAATATACGCAAGATGTTCACAAAGTCCGTAAATATTATTCTCTTGTGCCCGAGAACGTGGAAATTAGTAAGGTGCGAAAGCTAGTGCCTAATCTAGGCAAGCGTGAAAAATACACGCTCCACTATCGAAATCTCAAGATGTATTTGGAGATGGGTATGAAGCTTACTAAATGCCATCGGATCATCAGGTTCAAGCAATCCCCATGGCTCAAGCAATACGCAGATCTGAATACCGCTCTTCGCGCCAAGGCCAAGACCGACTGTGAGAAGGATTTCTTCAAGCTCATCCTCAATTCAGTCTTTGGCAAGACCATGGAGAATATCCGGAAGCGCGTAGACGTCAGGATGGTCACCACCGAGAAGCAGGCCCTGAAGCTCGTGGCCAAGATAGATTTCGATGGTCAAGTGGTGTTCACCGATAATCTAGCAGCCGTTCACATGAAGAAGACCGAGCTGAACTTTGATAAGCCGATCTACCTAGGATCTTAGATATCTCGAAGCTCCTTATATACGATTTCCACTATGGAATCATCAGGAAGATGTACGGCAGCAAGGCCCGGCTTCTCTTTCCCGACACAGACAGCTTGGCCTGAGAGCCAGTCCGATTTCTACCAGGATATCGCTCCGCACCTCGAGGCCAAATTCGATACGTCCAACTACCCCATCGAGCATTCCTCCGACCGGAATCCCCACCGGCAAGAATAAGAAAGTCCTCTGAGTTTTTAAGGGAAAATGCGGCGGCAAGATCATGACCGATTACATTGGGCTTCTGGTGAAGCTATACGCCTTCAAGGTGGATGACGGTCAGGCCACCAAGAAGGTGAAAGGAGTCAACAAGAGCGTCATCAAGTGCAGCATCACCTTCTAGAACTACAAACGATGCCTCAACATTCGGCAAGAGATCAATCGTCCGATGGGCCCTCTCCGAATTCATCTCTATCAGTTCTACGCAAAGGAGATCAACAAGATCGCACTCTCCGCCAATGACGACAGGCGTCACATCCTCCCCGACGGCATCAGCACCCTCGCCCACGGGCACTATCGAATCCCCCGCAATTGAGGCGAGACCGTCTCCTCTGCTTTTATAAGGCTCTGTCGGGTGCGGATGCCCACCCCTCCTTTTCTGCACTAACTAGGCTCTGACGGGAGTGGATGCCCATCCCTCCTTCTCCACACTTTGCAGACTCCCCATACCTAGATAAATGAGCAGTGTACGATCCACGGCGTCAGCTCCGCATTTAGATGAAATGGGCAAAAGTGTACGTAGATTGGCCGGCCAAGCTTCGTCAGACATACCAATGGAATGCAGGAAAATGCGAATGAATATCGTCAAAGGATGTATCTCTATGAGAAGCAATGCAAACTCAGAACCCGCCTCGAGCAGAGGAAGGCACAAGAACGAGCACTATATATGCAGAAGGTTGAAAAGACGCAGAAATTTGTCGAGACGTATCACAGAATTCTGCATGTCCTATACACCGGATTTGCGTCCCAATCTAAACAAATGAGCAGCATACGAGTGCACGGCATCCTTCTCCCACACGCCCTCTCAAATCTGGAATTGGAGAAAGCTGCCAAAGCCCTGAGAAACCCTCGATTCAGAGGCGTATCCTGAATCACGACGATCGCAATGGCCCTGGCACTCATTAGATGTGCTGGCAAAAGTGTGGAGGACTCAAAATTTAGTTTGATCCGTACGGCCCACCCCCAACAAACGAGATTGTGAGACCGGATATTCAATATTATACCGATTAGCTTCAGCGTCGTAGCGACGTGGTCTGTGGACACTTTTGCCTGCACGTATTGAAGCTTCTTTCGGAAGGTCGGACGCTCGAGGTGGTGATCTTTGGACTATGAATAAATGGATGATTTTAAATCTCACTCGAGGAAGCGCGTGCCAATCTGGCGGATACTTCAGGATCTCGATATAAACGATCATTACATCACCAGTCTTTAATTGCCATGGGATACTTTAGACGCCGTGATGAAGCGCCGGGTCAACATCCAGCTGAAGGATAGCGTGAAAGGCATCGATGAGCTAAAGGCAGAGCTTGGTGCGGCCGAGAAAGATCTCGAGGAAGAGAAGAAACGCTTCGACCGCATCGAGAAAAATATGGCAAAGTGCTTGTCCATGGCAATTGGTAAGATGGAAGGGGATATCGATATGGAAGGGCATGCGATCCGCAATCTGCCAGAGGGGACCCGAGCAGACGAGCCGCTCACGAAGGGATGGTATGCTAAAATTGCAGGAGGCTGTAAGTGCGATGCAAGGAAGGATCGAAGCCATGGATAAAAAATTGAGAATTACCTAAATGCGACAAGAGTGGCGGTCAGAGCCGTCGCAGAAAGGATCGAGTTTCACCAAGGGTTTGCCCCCAAGCGATCGTGGAGCATCATCATCATTTCTTTCTCTCTTTCGATGGACCGGTAAGATTTCTTGTAGGGGTTTATTGAAGGTCGGATTGCTTGATCCAGGAATTAAAGCTCGTTGGGTAGCCTCTCCACTTTACGCAGGCCTTCTCCACGCCACCCCTAGTCCTCCTTGATGGGAAAGACGTCATGATCAGTGTACTGCAGCTCAGGCTCGATGAAGGATCCCTTTATCTCCTTGTCGTCGAAATCCTTGAAGCGACATGTTTTTCGCTGCGTCGCTAGGGCCTAGAAGATGGTGAAGACTTCCACCGTCCAACGCGGAGTATATCCCTTCTCGAAAGTGCTCTTCTTCTTGATGATCCGGACTTTATCGCCGACCTTGAACCGCTGCGGCCACATAGGCGGGAGATCCTCGTGAAGATTCCAGAAGACTTTGGCATCGTGCTCTATCTTGCTGTCGGCGGTGGGAGTCATCTTGATGGATCGATGCGTGGTAGTATTATACTGACGGACGAGATCGTCCAAGACGGAATGGTAGGTGCGGGTAGATTTGGCCGAGAAGTACTTGAATACCTCATTCATGGTATGATTCCAGCGCTCCGCCACGCTCGATTTCTCTTCATTTTCGGTGGATTAGAGATCGACGTCGTGCTTCCGGAGCAGATCCTTCATCTCACGATTAAAAAATTCCGTGCCCTTATCGGTCCATAGCTTCTTGGGCGCTCTATCCTTGAAGACGGTCTGGAAGGCATCTCGTATCACCGCACCTTTCTTATTCTTGAGCGGCACAAGCCAGCCATACTTGGAAAAGAAGTCGATGATGCTCAAAAGGTATTTGAAGCCTCGGTTATCTCGGGAGAAGGCGCTAATATCTACTAGATCGGCTGCCCCGGTCTCGTCCACAACCACATACCATCACGCGACGCTTCTGGAATTTACATCGGACTGGTTTATGCAGGTCTTAGGCTAGCTCATCCGACCCTCTTACTTTTTTTCCCTCCCGACCATCCCAAATCGTGCCTTGGTGCCGATGAAGGGTCTGCCGATGCCACGCTCGAAACTTTCGCGCGCATTAGGATCAGGAATTGCATCAAGGGAGGCTAGCATCGTCTTATCGCAGATCGCATCGCGTGCGGCCGTATCCTTATGCTTGGCATAGCATAGATCGTGGTTGTGGGCGGCCTGATCAACTGATGGGCATCGACCAAAGTTGCGAGTACCATCTGCATTCAAGCGCTTTTTGAGATTTTTCCCGGGCCGGTGAATAAGCCAAGTGCATTTCAAATGGCATGCGATTGAGCATCTTATTCTAGAGCCCAACGCCTGACGCAGCGATAAATTGGAACTTCTTGGAGCCGCAGACAGCACAGGTCCCAACCCACAGGCGCTGCCCATTTTTGGTCACTTCCTCGCCCAAGCCTTTCGTCACCGTCTTACTTTTGCATTTCAAGCAGTACATAGATATTTTATATAGATAAGTGGACGTTCAAGACCGCGAGTAGGCATAACCACTTTTTTGCTGCCGCAGCGATCCATCCGAGGTCTGATAATTAGGAAATCGGACTGCAGCAAGACGACGCTTCGAATAGTCTCCTCCTGCGCGACGGATGACTCGACTACGATCGACTTTACGTTTTCGGAAAATCGCTCCAACAGCCCATTTACCAGCTGCTCAGGCGGGCACTTGGGAAAAAATTTTCGAAAGACGATATCCGCGACCTTCTTTCCATCAAGGAGCATTATCCTCATTCCTTGATTGACGTTGTTGACGTGATGAAGCCACCGCCCAAACCAAGTGGTATCGAGCCTTCTTCGAGCAGGTAAGCGACGTGACCGACCCCTTTCGCGAGAATATCATGGTCTTCGACGACTTGATGCTGAGCTCCCGTGCCAATCGATTCGGGAGAATGCCAACTTAAACTTACTCTTCGAGCAGGATGCAAAGAATTGCGATCATATCCGCCGGGACCATTCTAGCGATCTCACCTCGGCTCAGTTCGATACCCTATGCAACCGCTCTTGGGACATGCCTCACGGATTTATGACCATCAATCTCCACGGTGTATAACCTACGTCAGATCACGTGGTTTTGACGGATAAGGTACATCAAAAAAGGTAAGAAAAACGTGAGCCTGGAGGTTGAAAATGTGTATGATCTCTGGCCATTCTTAATCAAATTTAACGAGATCAGCACACGGACCCCGCGAGAACAAGAGGAATAAATGTATAAGTATGGCTTTATAAAAGCATTCTTCATTTCTACAAACACTTCAACAAAGTTTCTCGGTTTGATATAATAAGGAACACTCCAAAGTTGTTGTTCAGGCTAATACCATTGAAATACGGCAACTCAGACAATAAAAAGAGATTGTATGTAGTAATGACAATGAAAAAAGTTGCCTTCAAAGTTTGGGTGACTTTTTGTTAATGTTTATAACCAAATACTGGTGAAAATAGAAAATCGCGAGAATTGTTAGGTACACTCCGAATGGTACACTGCACTTTCAGTGTCTGTATTTATGGACCTATTTTTCGTCATATTAAAACAGGTTATTCTGACAATCTCGTATTTAAAGTGTGATATTAATGCTTATTTTATTGATTGTTTCCTTCTCCGCAGACAATTTATATTATCAGAGGCGATTTAATGCATGAATGTTCGGTAGCAAGCCCTAGTGTGTGGGTGTGAATACGATGCTTAGTACTGTTAAGGATTAGAGAAGTAGTATGTGCTATGTTCAAATCCAACGGTGTGGGTGTGAATATGATGCTTAGTGCTGTTAAGGGTTAGAGAAGTAACATGTACCATGGATTTCAATTGGTATTACCTAAGGGTTAGCATATGATATTAACCAATCCGCTACAAAACTGATATTTCAAAACAATATATGCCTCACTGATAGTGTGACGGGTGTCGCTAGCGGGGCAGGACATGCTTACCCTTCCAGAGCACCTAATGTCACCCCGGTTTCCCGAATTCACACTATGAGTGCCTTAGTTCTTAATGTCATCTTTTTATTCCCGTGCCTTGTGGCTGTCTCACGTCCTTGTTTTGTCTTTGTTTTTCTCCGTTGCCGTTTTTTAAATGTCTTAGGACTTTATTTTTTAATCATCACTTCCCTTGTTTCTTCGGTATTCTACTGCCGCTGTATGATACACACTTGGTAAACTATACATGGTTGCAAAAAGATTTAGTCTTATATACCTTTTAGCAATCAAATCCAAAAAAGGAAAGATGGTCATATGACCAGAGTAAAATTGTTTATTATAGTGCCTGTGGAAAGATTCCGTCCTATTTGCTATAAGCTTTGAGTTTAATAATGGCAACTGTGCCCACAGAAATTTGGAACTTTACGGAAGGGAGTTCTGCAGATTGTAGTTGTCGACACTGTGCAGCGAGATTCTGAATGCATTTTGCTCATGAGGTCTTCCACATTGTCGTACTCTACGCTAATATGTCTTTCGGATTCAGAGCAATTGAAGGGCAACTTTCCAATAACGCACCCCGCTTAAAGATCCTTAAACCCAATTTTCAAAAGTCTCTGCCCCCGGTGAAATCTTTAGCACTTTTTGTCAGTATTCGAAAGAACTGTGTCAATCATTTAAACATTCTAAATACAAAATTCTCAAAGAGCAATGCTGGGATCAAATTGAATATACATGATATAGTGGCTATTTGAACCCATGAACTGCAAACAACTTAAGTACAGCATTTGACTTAAAGAATTATGTACCGAGTTCAGATCTCGGTCACTGTACATGGTAGGATCATCTAACCTTGCACATGCATGCATCTCTGATGGTAGGTCAGCATTTGAATTTTTCGTTCATAAAACGTTTCCACTGTGTGCAAAGTACCCAGAGATTAGGTGTACATAAAATATCTGAATCCGTAATTCTTCGTCGTTTCAAAACACTTTTCCTAGTATTTCGATGTTTCTATAGTTATTTCTTCTAAAGACGTTGTGTCTTTCGTGTCTGGATTCTGGCAAGAAATTGTTTTCTACGATCCTTGTGTATAGAAACTAAAAAACTTTTAATATAACTTTAAAACTTGCAATCCATCTATTTCTATCAGAATTGAGTAAAATATATGTCAAAACATATTGAAATCAAGAAAAAATCATTTTAAGGTACTTCGTGTAAACAATGGTATAAATCAAGGAGGTTTTGTCTTTGAAATTAAAAGAAAAATTTAAATTAGAATAAAGGCGTACGTCAGGGTAGTGTTATCTTGTTAAATGTAGCTGAAAATCACACCATTTACTTGGAATGCAATAGTTAGACATATATGGCCTTGTAGGTTTAGATCAATTATACATGACGAACCTAAACCTTGCTATTTCTCCAACCTGGTTATATGTCAACAATAAATACCCAAATTAAATAGTGCCAAACTATTTGTTTTGATTAAGCTAAACAGATTTTTCAAATTTCTAAAGTTTATTATTTTTTTAAATCGATAGGACGAACCAGTAAAACATGGTTGGTGCATCTAAAATCGAACACCGAAGCAAAACGTGGTGAAGAGGGTATTCTAAAAGATGTGTCGTTTTTTGGTAATTCTTTATGTACAATGAAATCCGTTATTTCTCGATATGGCAAAGCAAAATAATAAACTTCCGATCAATTAAATTTTATTTTCAGAAAAATGCAAATAAACAACAATAAACACCAGAAAGTCTCCAACTATATCAGAAGATCTCATGGACATTAACAATGAAGGGATAATCTGTTACAGCCTTTTTTTTATTTTTACAGAAAAAAGTGCAGTGTACCATACCTCGATCAAAATTCGGATTACCATTTTCGCGATTTTCTATTTTCAGCGACATTTGGCTACAAACATTAACAAAAACTCACTCAAACTTTGAGGGTAACTCTTTCCATTGACATTTCTACATACAATGTCTTTTTTATTGTCTGAGTGGCCGTATATCGATGGTATTGGTGTGTGTAACAACTTTGGAGTGTCCCTCATCATAACAAACCGAGAAACTTTGTCGAAGTGTTTGTAAAAATGAAGAATACTTTTGTAAAGCCATATAAATACATTTAACCCTCTTGTTTTCGCGGGGCTATATCTCGTTAAATTTGATTAAGAATGGCCAGAGAACAGGCACATTTTCAACCTCCAGGCGGACGTTTTTCTTACCTTTTTTTGATGTACCTTATCCGTCAGAACCACGTGATCTGATGTAGGTTATACACCGTGAATCTCACGAGTCCCAAGACGGCTGAAAAGTATCGATGCAATCTGGATGAGTTCTATTGAGTATAAGATAAAGAATGAATCATTTACAGAATTTTTTCCTGAAAAATCAACGGGCCTTGGATCGGCAATTCGAGAATGTTTGCAAATCTCGAGGACAAATCCCTGAATGTGAGCACCAGTGGAAGCGAGTACTTATCTACGGCATATATGCAGGATATAGATGCCGAAAGGTACGCTCAGCGCATCGATGATCAGGATTTCGAGGGAAGGTCCTATAATTCCCACTCCCGTCGGAAACCTCGGCCGCCACCCGGACCCCAGTGCTGCATCAAGACCGTTCGCGGCCATCAATGCACTTACCCATTCATATCGTCAAGCGATAAATGCTAGAGGCATTCGAAGCTATTTCCTACGTCATGCTGCCTGTGTGGAGATTCGATCGCTCGCACGGTAAGGCTTTGCATTGTATCCGCGACGGGATTATAGCCAAACCAAAATTTCCCACCTTCTGGTCGGGCGTAAAAGTCCGCATGGTGAGGAAGTACGAAAATAAAACCGCGGATATGATGAAAGACTTCTGCTAGTCCAAATGCATGGACTTCGATTCAATGATTATGAGCGATCGATCCAACGCTTAGGGGCGTTCGATCCAACGCTTAGGGGCGTTCGTTTCAACGCTTAGGGGTGTTCGTTTCAACGCTTAGAGGCGATTGATTCAACGCTTGGGGGCGTTCAATCCAACGCTTAGACAGCTACAAAGCAGAGACATATAAACCACAATATTCAAAACCAAGGCACTCACAGTGTGAACTCCTGTGAAACTGGAAGTGACAGCAGGTGATTCGGAAGGGTAATCATGTCTTGCTTTGGTAACAGCACCCGTCACACTGTAAGTGCAACGCTTACAACGCTTTAGGTAGTTCGTTCCAACTCTTAGGGGCGTTCTAGATGCTATAAATAAAATGACGTTCATCAAGATCAGCGATCCTAAGCAGTGTGAGGCGCTTGCTGGGGACCAGCAGGAGACCAAGCGTAGTATCTAGGCTAACAGCGTCGTCTGGATAAGATCGGACCCAGTCGCGACCTTTCCTACATATTCAAGCCCGCGGTCGAGACGCAGAAGAAAGACCGCTTCCCAGATCACCAAAAAGATCGATGATCTCCAACTCGCCCTACCCGCCCCCTTGCCTGCACTTCTGCCTGCCCTGTAGGACGACGACGACCCACTACCCATCGAACAAGCACTGACAACTAACCTCGGTCCGCGAGCAACCCACTATCTTCAGCTCAACATGACTCCCAAAGCCGGTCATACCTTTGGATTGCGAGTGGAAGACGTTGCCATCATGATCGGGAGTCTGCCGTCACTTTCGACGTTGACGATACCTTCTTTTGACGGCAAGCGCTATAGGGGTACCCCTGACCTATGGGAGCTCATGGTCATTAAGCATCACGAACATTTCGAGGTTGACGACCTGAATACTTATGGCGATATCCTACGAGCATTGAGTGGCATGTACCAAGGCAATTCTACACTCTCGCAGACCCCTATGTCTAGCAAAAGCAATATATGGAAGGAGATCGTCTCGTACCTCTATAAGCAAGATAAGTATGGGAGTGGGGTGAGGACCGTCTTTCTTCCCAAATGTGTCGACCAGTCGCTCGATCGCCTAGATCTTTGCGCCGCCGCCTACCAGGCTGGGAATAATGAGGTGCGCAACGAAATCATGGCAATCCTCGACGCCATGATGAAATCCAACCACATCAGCAGATAGGAGTACGAGAAGCTGCATCAAAAGCTCCTATTAATAAATTTACGATGCCTTTAGTAGTGAATCACGGTTATCGCCGGAGATATGCAGTCTTTCATCGAGTGACCCGCAAAAGGACGAAACAAGCACCACCCACCCCCCAGACCAAGAGGACCCCGCAGAAGAAGGTCCGCCTCAATAATCTCATCTCGAATGGCGGCATCGTAACCATCCACGACTTCGTCCAGCGCTATAAATAAATATATATGATGGCCGATATGTTTACTATTACCGAATGACCATCTGGTTCACGAATACGAACTTCAAGCCGGGGCTTTGCTAAATAACGCCTGTGCGGAGATACGCATCAATATCAAGACCCAGGATCGTTTCCTCCATCCTGCCGTGAGCTATCTCTTGACCGATTCGATCGCCGGACGTATATCTACGACCAGAGAACGAACGGATACGTGGAGGGTGAGCATATCGTCGATATCATCAGCTTCAAGATTATCCTCGTGAATAGCGATATCATCGACGGCAGTCAACTGCACCCAACAGTCCACCATCTATAGCTTTTTTCCCGGGGTCGATCCGGGGATGAAGATCTTCCAGATCCCTAAAAATCTGGTCTACTTACATGTGACCCTGATGACCTTCGACTGCATGCAAACCTACCTGACCGATCAAGACGGTCGCCCCATCGATCTTCGAGGGGAGCATCTCACAATTCGCTTCCATCTGCATGAGTTATATATAAATGGATTATCAAAAACCCTTTTTAACCCTTATTTACTCTTATAAATAAATGGATAAAGTAGATTCAGAGAAATCCAGAGATAGAGCATGCATTGGAGATCTATTACTGACTGGATAAGTTCGTCTCTATTGGCCTGGGTGGATTTTCCGTGGGCAGTCTATTGCCGACCAGTGGTACGATGGGGTCTGCTCTGACCGATGTGGGTGCTGTTGCATCAATTCCCTGGGTTCCCTTGCCTGTTTTATGTGCCACGGGAAGTATGGTCCTGTCCTTGATCTCACTCCAAGTCGGAAAGGAGAAAAAGAAGCACTGAGATACCGTGCGATTAGCCAAAACCCTGCTGGCAGGTGTAACGGTGCTCCTACAGTCTGCAAAAAAAATTGTTACGATGACAAGGATCAGCTTCGTCAACCTTCTAGCCAAATAAGTGAAGAATTTAATGCACATGCACCTTAGGGGAGGGTTCTTTTAATCGCTCCTTGATCGGCCAGGCCTCGCTCCTCGCTCATTCCCGAACCCTCCAGATCAAAAAAAAAAAAAAAATCCCAATCCACTTTGGATTTAGAAATTTTGCGTTCTTACCCCTAGCCCTCTTGTATTTTTTTACTTCCTAACCAGATTGTATGAGAGATACTGCTGGTTAGATTTCTTGCTCAGACTGAATCCGGTGCTCCAAACGAAAACTCCTTGCAAGGGACTCTTTCTTTGTTGAGCGTTGAGCAGGCCAATACCATGCTTGTCTCCCCTTCTCGACTTTTCAGAATACGAATTTTGCTTTCTTTCCACTTCTGCCGCTTCCAAGATCTCATAGATCACCCCTGTGGCTAAGTCCTTCCATTAGAGGGCTTCCTGATTTTGATCCTGCACCTTCTCCTGAAAGGCGTCTTCGCTAATAAAGTCATCTTGGAAGACTTCAACGAATCCTTTGTGTACGAAAGTCATACTTCTTGTATTTAGTTTATGCTCAATAGGAATGCCGTCCGTTTGCATCTGGCCGTCGAGGGTGTGGTCATATGCAAGATTTTCCCTTGCAAAAGGTAGGTGCAGCAGAATTGTCATTTTTTTACTACACCTATTTTGGATCTAATATTCAGAATTTCAATAATCACCAATTATTTAGTTCGACGGCAAAAAACAATATTCAATGTGGCTATTCACTGATAAAATTCTTTTGACATACCAATGGTTTTTCACATGTGGGAATCGCTTACCCCTAACACAGGTTCACGTACAGAATCTGATATTTGATTATTTTTACCTGGTCTAATTGATATATTTGTTCAGCATCCAAATTTTTCACATTTTCAAAATATTTGAAATGCACATTTCAAATTATTCAGAGGAAATTCAGATTTTAAAAAAAAATATTAGAAAAAATACGAATATCTCGAGGTTAAAGAGGTCCTTCAAAAATACTGCAATAACTGCTTTTCAAAAAGCGGTGTAAATGAAATGTGGATTTTGAAACCTCCTAAGATCTACGTGACATCTTAAACTCTAGATCATTATCACACTGTAACAGCATTAAAACTTTCGACTTCTCCACACTTTACACAACCAATCATTTTTGGAGTGTACAAAAATCATCGGATGCTCAGCAATTAGCAATGAATACCGCTCAATCCAGTGCTAGGGGCCGTCTTGAACGTGCTATGAGGTATGAGTAATGCTCATTGTTGAAGGCCTCATGGTGACTTCAAGATGAAGAACAACAATAAAGCGTTGTTCCATTGCCGTGTTTTACCATGTATTTGTAGAGATTTTGTCTCATTTGCATTTACTCCATATCCCTTCATTGTTTATTGGAAGTTCTCGATAAATTGAATTGAATGCTTATAATGCCCCTTTTGAATCCCTTGAAACTTTTAATTTCTCTACCCTCTATACTACCTTACCACATAATCTTATAAAGGAAAAAATCAGATGTCTTATTCAATGGGCATTAAAAAAATCCGATTGTGAATATATATGCTCTAATTCCTTTAAAACACATTTTAGTAATACAAAACAAAAGAACTCAACTAATTGGACTTGTTTTGATATGATTTCAGCACTTGAAGTTTTACTTGACAATATAATTAATCGTTTCGGTAACTGTATTTATCGCCAGGTCATAGGAATTCCAATTGTGCACCACTTATAGCGGACCTCTTTTTGTACTGCTACGAATCTCAGTTAATGACCAACATCAGCAAAGACCAATCTAAACAGCATTTAATTGAAAAGTTTAACAACACTTTCCGGTATTTCGATGATATTTTAACTTTAAATAATGACGACTTCAATACGTATTATAAGGACATCTACCCTGAAGAACTAACTTTGAATAAAGCCAATTCTAATAATCATCATTGTCCGTTCGTAGACATCAATTTTGATATAAACAATGGTAAATTAGATAGTTAATTATCCATTTCCGGATGGCGATGTTCCATTAGCACCATCATATGGTGTTTACATGTCTCAACTTCGATTTGCTCGAGTATGTAATAAAGTTTTTAATGAACGGAATATTTTCATAACTGAAAAACTATTACATCAGGGTTTTCGTTATCATAAACTAATTAAAACCTTTACTAAATTTTATCATCGATATAAAGACTTAGTTCATAAATACAATGCAACCCGTAAACATCAGTAGTAAACACATTTTTGAAAACCGCAGATTTTTTTCCCATATTAACTAGTACTGGTGCATAATAAAAAAAATCTGCGGTTTACGATTTTTTTCTACAACGCTTGTAACTCTGATTTAACAGTCTAGAAGTATAAAGTAGGTTTTACTCACATTTTTTACGATGTTTACGGATTAAACATCTCATTAGTAAAAAAAAAATTATAAGTTTTACTCATTCTCCAACGCTCAATACTTTGTTTTAACCTATTTGAGGCACGACTTGTAAACTCTATCATTTTTATATAAGAAAGAAAAATAATAATCCAGTAATAAAAAATGTTTAAAGGAACACAGTTCTGCGATCGATATGAGTATTGTAACTTTTTACTAGACACGCCTATAAGAACGCCACAAAATGGGCAAGCACAAGTTAAAACGGACTACAATTTTAGCATAAACAATAGGGCTTCGGTTTATGACTGGTACAATGGGTATTTTTTTATCAAGTTCAAAGTGGATAAACTAGCTGACGGACCAGCACCAGATAATGACACAGTATCTGTTATTTCAGATGTAACAAATTTTCTTAGTCAAAGGACAGTTAGGCAAAACGGAAATATAGTGTACGACTGCAACAACCTATCACTTGCAAATCACGTCAAATCATTACTTACACTTTCAGACGGATATGTGAATAGTCTAGGAAAAAACAGCTTTATTTACCCGGATAACATAGCAACCACTGCTGATAATACAGGGTTTGCTGCAAGAACAGCGTTAACCAAAGCAAGGAGAGAAGTAACAGCAGAAATACCGTTGAATAGATTTTCGTTTTTTCATTCACTAGAACAAAATCTTTTACCCCCAGCACAAATGGGAATAAACGTAGAAATAAACAACGACAATTATCTATTATACAAGGCCGATGGTGCTGATGACGGTAGAGTTATAATTACCCACTTTGAACTTTGGATCCCCAGACTAAAACTAAATTCTGTTGGTTTAACAAATGTACTTCAGAATTACATGAAACCAAGACGGTGGACATATCTAAGAGAATCTATTAACACTAGTACCTCGGGTCAATCTGTTGAAGGGTCGTATCGTATTACAACAGGGATAAAACACCCGAAACACGTAATCATATTTTTACAAAGGAATGACAAACATAATGATCAAGAACAAAATCCTCTGTTACTCGACACTTTCAAAGTAAATGCAGCAAACACAAATTGTACCCTCCTGACAGCAAGATTAGAAGTTGGTTCTGGTATCTTTTACCCGGAAACGGGATATAGCTCGACTCAAATCAGCAGAATCTTCAGAGATGCCTGTAATTTTAAGCCTAACGCAAGCAATGACTATGACACCAGGAACATGCTTACCCTTAGCAACTTCGGCTCCATGTATGGATTACACAGACGAATCGGTGTGTATGGAGAACACATCTTTGACGTTACATTACAGATTAAATCAGGCTCCAGCCGCTGCCTACGGAATTTTTGCCCTTGTACTGAACAAAGAAGATATAATTTTAGACACAATTGAAAACGACATAGTAATTATCTAAGGTATTAAAAAATGAGTAAATACGTTAACTATAGTCTTGGTTTATCCGAAGGTCAGAGAAAGAATCTAGCTAAAGCATACAAAGACATATCTTCTCTAACATTAAGACTAACAAACAACCAATTAACAGGGGACTTTCCTATGGCGCTAACACAAACACAAATAAATAAAATACAGAAAGTAAAGGCCTCTGGTACTGGGGTTCACATAAGAATTTCAAAAACACAAATGACAAATCAATCACAAAACGGAGGTTTTCTTGATGCACTCGCTAAACTTGCACTTCCGGTCATAAAGACAGTGGCATCCAAACTATTACCTGCCGTTGGCATCGGAGCGGCCTCCGCTCTAGCTGAAACCGGGGTGAAAAAGGTGTTTGGTAGGGGTTTAACAGCAGACGTACCACACAACAAAATCACCACCCTTTTACAAAAACCCTACGTTGACCACCTAACAAAAACACAGAAAGAGCGATTACAGTCAGCACTCAAAAAGAAATCAGGAACTGGTCTTAGAATCACAAAAAGACAACAGACCGGTGGATTCCTTGGTATGTTAAGTAGGGACAATCTACCACTAAAACGAAACAAGAATGAGTGCGGCGTCCTTAATTTAGACGCTACAAGTTTTGCCGGCACGCATTGGGTGTGTTGGGACTTCCGTGACAAAAACAATATTTACTTTGATAGTTATGGTCTTTCACCACCACAAGAATTTATTGACTATATAAAGGGTAAATACAGACGTAACACAATCCAGTACCAACACAAACTAAGTGTTCTATGTGGCTACTTTTGTCTATTCTTTCTACGAGAAGCACAAGAGAAAGACATCTACTATATAATGTACAAAGACCTTAGTGCCCGCGGCAGTCCGGCGGAACCGATAAAAATGAAATACTATTAAAAGAGTACTTCAAAAAATGAGCTACTGCGTAAAAGAGAAAAAAGTCACAGAGACTCTTTCTCCAAGGGTCGTACAATTATCCAACGGTAAGTTGATAGAATACAGCACGTGTGCAAGCTGCAAAATCACGAAAACCAAGTTGTGCGTGGCGGTAAACTTGACATGCACAAGGTCATAAACCTGTAATGCCGAAGGGCGGAATTACTCTCCCAGGAACGAATTACTGTGGGACTTACAACACAATGGACTTACCCACCAAGAACAAATTAGATAGGGTTTGTAGGAGTCATGATCTTTGTTATGATGCGCAGCACGACAAACGGAAATG
>MJUU01020539.1:27426-79726 GCA_002080025.1 Modiolus philippinarum
ATAGCGCTGATGTACTAGTAAAATTTGTCTATACTGGTAGTACACCAAGTTACAAATATAATACCACCAAGAGTATGAACTCGTTTCTTATAAGTGAGTTTACTGACTTCGTATCACTTTATCAACAATACGTAGACGTTTCTTTACCTCCGAATGAGGATTATATATATGAAATCATTGGAATTAGAATAAAAGTAGTTCCTCCACCCAGTGGTGGATGTTGGGACCATGATTATTCGGAAACAATAACAGATGGGGTTAAAAGGAAACGCCTATTATCAACTAATAATAACTGTTTCTTTCGATGTTTAAAACAATTCAAACTAGATTTTAATTCTACAATCACTGTCTGTGATGAGATACGAAGAGTCCTAAAACACCCGTGCCGGTGCCAGTAGCGTGGGATATAATAAAAAGGTATCAGTTACCTGTCGGTTTATTCTGTTAAGAGACAAAAGAGCATTACGGTAAAGAGTATCTCACTACTATAGAACTAGCTAAGGGACATTACAGTCTTATAATCGAACAAGAAAAGAAGAAGTGTTCGTCTTGTTGTTCTATTTATTTCGTTGAAAAGCATACTTGCTCGGTTGTTTGTTCCCGTTGTGGTAAGCGATATAAGAAAAAAACACAAGTGTAACAATAACGTATCTGGTTATTATCAAGCAGTAATAAAGAAAAAGGGTAGGTGTTTGATCCAAAGAATAACAAAGAGCAAAGAGTTAAACCCCAACATAATTCACTATGATATAGAATCTTACACAAAAATTGTCGACGGACACAAGGTTCATACCCCTTATATCCTAGGATTTGTGGAAAAAGATAGTTATTTTTGTTACTACGCTGGTGATGATTGCGTCGACAATTTTGTACGATATTTGTTGAGCAAAACTGCCGTAGGCAGTGGCAAAGCCACTGATGATTTTATTGTTAACGCTTATAACGGGAGTAACTTTGATCACTACTTCTTGGTTAAGAGTATGAATAAACTGGGATTAGCTCCGGAAAAATTTATCATGAATAACGGAAGCATAATCGGGTTACAAAAAGATTAAATACGATATTTCGATCTGATGAAACACATAGGTAGTTCTTTGAGTCAAGCATTGTCTGATTTTGGCTGCAAAGTACAAAAAGGAGAATTTGATCATAGTCAATCGAAACGCTGGGAAGATATGTCTGATAGTATGAGAAATGAGTGCCTTGTTTATCTACAGTCTGATGTACTTGGTCCAGGAGAGTTATTTAATAAATTAAACAACCAGTGTTACAAAGATTTTGGTAGGGATATTACCAACTTCATCTCGACTAGTTCTCTAGGATTCGACATCTGGAAAGATTATATACCTAAAGGAGTTATGGTTGACATATCTGATTCAACAGAGATAGAGAAAAATATCAGGAAGAGTATTTACGGTGGACGGTGCTACAAGAGCAAGACTGAGTTTGTATCTGAACAGTTTAAGAAAAACATAAACTATGATGATATAACTGATTTCTTGATAAATGTGGACGTCGTGTCTCTTTATCCTACGTGTATGTTAAATGAATATCCGGTGGGACAAAGAAAATATACCACCTCAGAGATGAAGGGTAAAATGGTGATATATAAAGTCAAGTACGTTTCGAATAAGAAACTGCTTCATCCAGTAGTAGCAAGAAAGGATGAAAAAGGAGCAACTAAAAGGGACTTAGAAGACTCGGAGTGTTGGTATACTTCAGTTGATATAGAACAAATGATTAAATATGGTTATGATGTTAATATTATCGAGGGATTTTACTGGGAAGAAACTAGTAAGGTGTTTTATGATTATATACAGGAATTCTTTCAGCTCAAGAAAACTAGTCAAAAGGGAAGTGTTCAGTATACATTAGCAAAACTATTGATGAATGGGTTATATGGTAAGATGATACAAGGACCAATATTTAACCACACCCAGACAATAAGAGACAACAATGAATACTGGAAGTTTCATCATAAGTATGTGGTTACGGGCCTGGAACTAATTTCATCTACTTGGTATGTATCAGGTTACTTAAGATCCGAGATTGACTCGGTTGATAAGATCAGTAAGCCGTCACATTTTGGTGCTTTTGTTCTGGCTTATAGCCACAAGATTATGTATGATCATATGACGAGGTAAAATCCAGAGAATAAAATAGAGTTAGACTTTTACTATACTGACACTGATAGTTTACACGTGCCCGGTGAGCAAGCAAAACTAATACCTAATTATAATGGTAATAACTTAGGTGATTTAGCTAATGATTATAAGAAAAACGCCAAGATAATTAAGGCGGTTTATATTGCACATAAGTTATATATGACTGTAACAATTGACACAGACAATGTAATTAATGTTAAGACAAAGGGTAAAGGATTAAATAAAACTAAGTTAACACAAGAAGACTTTCAGAAGATGTTGAAGGGTGAAGAATAAAAAAAATACAAGAGAGTTTTCCATGAAGAAGGTTCATATATAGAGGACTTCTAAAGAACAGAGTATTGAACATTTCAGTTTTATTCACCGCACAAACTTTGAGAGATCAGCAAACAAAAATGAATACAAGGGTAGAATTTTCTTAGATAAGAATAAATCTGTTCCTACAAGATATAACATGAGTTAAGAAATTTCCCGATCAAAACAATGAAATATTTTCTTGCCTGGTAAGTTAAGATACAGAAAAGAATATTTATTTTTAGTAGTTAAAACAAGCGTATCTTTTGAGACCTGAAGTTCTGAAGATATAAGTTCTCTCTTCTTTTTACTCGGAAAATTATACACTACGTAAAAATTACAATTCAGACGACAGTCTTTGGGTATTCGAAAATAAGACTGACTCAAATAAATTACGCTCATTTTCTTTTGCCTTCCGCCTATAAAGTATTTCACAATAGAAGATTGATCTTGTTGTGAACAAATATAGTCGTCAAAAATGACAATTTTGTGTTTATCATCAGATACTTCGTCGATGTTTTTAACTTTATTATTACATACTTGCACCAAGTCTTCCAGAGACACTCCTAGTTTTTCCGCTATTTCATCGAATCTTTGAATTAGTTCCTTGTAATAATGCTGCTCCAATTTTTTTGCGTAAAGAATAATTTTGTCGTAATACAATATGGGTTTTAATAAAAGGTGCATTAGCAAATTTGTTTTACCAGATCCACTCGGCCCAACAATAAGTAAAAAATCACTCGGCATATATTTTGCTCCTTGTATTGTTCTAAAATTCTTCGTATTAGACTTTTCCGGGAAATATCTAGGAATCGTTGTCATTTTTTATAACTAAAGATTTATTAGATAAAAAAACAAACAAAAAAAAAACACAATGTTGTTTTAGGTAGGAGTGAGTCTCAACCGTTGTAGTGAGTAAAACCTAAAATTTATAGTGTGTTTTATATAATAAAAATCAGTAAAAAAAAAGATGAATAGTGAAGGAAACAAAACTCACGAAATACTTGCAATGTATAATTTACACAATGTAAGAAAGATGAATATTTATAAATCAATGAGCCTGCCAAGCGGAGTTTACAAAATACTTGATATTCAAGAGGAAGAGAAGATCGTACATTTGTATTATCCTCTCAGCGGTATATTCGTTAGAGGGCGGGTGTCCAAAGAAGAACTGGCAGACTGACTAGAAATACCAAGGACTCAAAAGTATTTAACTAAAGTAAAAGAAAGAATCGTACGTCCTCCTAGAGTGTGGGTGTGCAGGGAATTACAAGGAGTATTTGTTTAGTTGTGTACCGAGTCCTAGTTTGTTTTTTACTCCTATTACACTCTGAACTAATTTTTTTTGTTTATAATTCGTGCCTTAAACAGGTTAAAACAAAGTATTGAGCGTTGGAGAATGAGTAAAACTTATAAGTTTTTTGTTTTACTTATGAGATGTTTAATCCGTAAACATCGTAAAAAATGTGAGTAAAACCTACCTTATACTTCTAGACTGTTTAATCAGAGTTACAAGCGTTGTAGAAAAAAATAGCAAACCGCAGATTTTTTTTATTATGCACCAGTAGTAGTTAATATGGGAAAAAATCTGCGGTTTTCAAAAATGTGTTTTTGAAAACCGCAGATTTTTTTGGGATATATACTACTAACATCTAATTAAGGCTAGTATTTCTCACCCCTTATTTTACGGTAATGTTTCACATACGAGTAAACAAACTTAAACTCGCCTAACAACTTATAAAACCTTTAAATCGTCTAATTCATAAGGGTTACAATTACGGTATTGTCGTCAAATAACTAAATACCGAAGTTACTGTGAATTTACTTTCTGCATATGTGCATTTCGACAACTTATGTCTCATCAGTGCAGATAAAATCTAAACATTTGGAAGACCAGAAACTCAAAGATGTTTAAAAACTGATAGAGAACAAATAAACAATATGATCTAAATGTAAAGTCAAAATCGGCTAAGGACAGAGCTTTGCATGAGTGAGATACTCCTTAGTTTTCAACAAAAATTACGAAAAAATAGATATTGTAAGGTTCCAAATATAATAGGTTTTCGGGTCAGCACTGAAGTACTGACTACTGGGCTGGTGAATACCCTCGGGGATAAGCAGTCCACCAGCAGTGACATCGACC
The DNA here is from genome assembly GCA_002080025.1 of Modiolus philippinarum. NCBI lineage: Eukaryota > Metazoa > Mollusca > Bivalvia > Mytilida > Modiolidae > Modiolus > Modiolus philippinarum. The sequence goes on from MJUU01020539.1 coordinate 32,029, forward strand.
CAGTGGTAACAAATAACTAAATACCGAAGTTACTGTGAATGTACTTTCAAGTCATTACGTATGGCCTTCTTTGGTATTAACATTAATTTTTAGGGTCTTTGCATTTTAACTAACCACATTCACATTGCATGGACACGGGTATTATATTCCGGTATATGCATGAAATCATTATGCTAAACTCCTCATAGGAAGGGATCTTGGTGGAAGCTGTATACTGAGGGTACATAACTTACTTTGTCAGTTGGTAATGGGTCTGGAGCTGGCATGTCCGATAACTGCTAGTAGTCTCTTGTGATTTTATGTTTATGTCCGTATATTAAGTTATTCCAGTTTCATTTTTCACAACTGACTCAGTCCCGTTGCCAACTGAATTTTACTGTTGTTACGATTGTTTTTTTTTTAAATTTATCACATTGGCTATAGGGGACGGTTTGGGCCTAATAAAACTAGTTTAACCCCGCCGCAGAAGGTTTGCGCCTGTCCTAAGTCAGGAAATTCATTAAGCCTTTGTGTGTCTTGTCTTTTTTCTAGTTAGTTTACCTTATGTCTATAGGAGTCTAGGATTATGTATATTTCGCTGAACTTGATTACTCTTTATTCAGGGGCCGACTCCGACCTGCCGTTGGGTGTGGGGTTTTCTCACCGTTCATTAAAGATCTTATGGTGGCTTTGAGTTGTTATTACTCCCCTTTAGGTCGTTGTCTCTTTGACACATTCCCCGTTTCCCTTCTTTTTTCTATAAGTCAAAAAGCGTAATTGGCCTTTGAAGTTGAATCATGGTAAAAAGTGCATAAGAAAGCAGGAAATGATGTTGAGCATAACACTGGAAGCGATGAAAATTTGGCCCATTGAATTTGCGAAATGCGACCCTTTAAGATTCTTTGCAAAATCTAGCTTTTCGTGCCCTGGAAACAGGGGAAAATATGATACCTGTTTTGTGAAATCAACTCCTCCTACAGTTTTCAACCCAGATCTTTAAAACTTTACTGAATGCTTCTATATATATCGAAAATGTGCACCTGATCTTGTGGAATCATTTCAGAAATTTTTTCTTTCTTTTCCGGATTTAGAAACTTAGTCATTTTTATCGACATTTTTAACAGAGGGTACCTATATTGTGAAATCAACTCCTCCTACAGTTTTCAACCTAGATCTTTAAAACGTTACAGAATGTTTTTATATTTATTGAAAATGTACATTTTGTACACCTGACATTTTTGATTCATTTCGGAAATTTTATCTCATTTTTCTGGATTTAGGAACTTAGTCATTTTTTATCGACATTTTCAACAGAGGGTACCTATTTTGTGAAATCAACTCCTCCTACAGTTTTCAACCCAGATCTTTAAAACTTTACAGAATGTTTCTATATATATTGAAGATGTGCACCTAACTTTTTGAATTATGTCAGAATTTTTTTTATACTTTTCCGGAATTAGGAACTTTGTCATTTTTTAATCGACATTTTTAACAGCGGGTATCTTTTTTGAGAAACCATCTCCTCCCTAAATTTTCAACCCAGATCTTCAATACTTTGCAGAATGTTTCTTTATATATTGAAGATGTGCACCTGACTTTTTGGAATCATGTCAGGAATGTACTTTTCCGAATTTAGGAACTTAGTCATTTTTTAACTGTGGGTATCTATTTTGTGAAATCATCTCCTCCCTCAATTTTCATCCCAAATCATAGAATGTATCTATATATATAGAAGATGAGCACCTGACTTAATGGAATTATTTCAGAATTTTTTCGTTTTTTTCTGGTCTTTGGAAGTAAGTTGTTGTTATCGATATTTTCAAAAGAGGGTACCAGAATTGTGAAATCTAGTTCTCCTACATTTTCCTACCAAGGTCCTTGAAATTCAAAACCATATTTTATGTGACCCACATAAACCCACCATTTACTTAAAAAGTCCATTAAATAAGGAACCTATAAAACAAAAACCCCAAAACGCAATCCGGCCATTTGAGTCTTTGACCCATTTTTTCACCTTTCGATAATGAAAATGCAACATGAAATCAAAATATACTCCTGTACTACCTTAAAGCATTAATTGAAATCATCATAAAGTCAGTGAATTTCAAAGGATTGTTCAAATTTTAATATTATAATTATTTATTAGTGAAAGATTATGCTTAAATTTAAATGAAGGAATAAATCTGATTCAAAATTACTTCTATTTTGTTTATATTACAATTTAATGAGGATTCAAATCCACCCTTTTTCCCTTTCATAACCAAATTTCAATTCAGTAACCAACATCTGCAATTTCAGTTATTGACATCAGATAAAAATATAACTGGACAGTTACGGTGATCTTATCAAAAATTTTTAATGTAAGTTACGGCTTTATATTCATATTTTGGGCATAAGTTTTCATTTCCGTTAAAATAAAAACAGTAATTGCAGATTTAATACATCAATATTTCTGCACTAAAATAGAGAACGCTGATACACCTATTTAGAATTAGGAAAAGACAAGACATATTTTGTTAAGAACCACACTGATTCAAATTAGAAGTACACTGAGACTGACGTAATCAAAATGTTAGAATTTTTTATTGACAATATTTTTGTCGAATTCGGAGGTCGTGTTTTCCAACAGACGGTAGGGATTCCTGAGGGAACTTACTATATCGCTTTTAGCTGACCTTTTCCTTTACTCGTACGAGGCCAAGTTATTACAAGGTCTTACACAAAGAAAACAAAAACATTTAGCCCAGTCCTTTAATTCAGCTTCCGCTACATAGACGATGTACTATATCTTAATTATCCTAAATTTAAGGAGTATTTACATCAGATCTGTCGCACTGAGCTTGAAATTAAAGGAACAACTGATACGCCTACTTCAGGTTCGTACCTACATCTTTTATTGTATATTGGCGAAGGTGGACGTTTGAAATATAAGCTATATGACAAGCGTGATGATTTTAATTCCCCAAATGGGAACTTTCCTTTTCTTAGCAGCAATATTACTACCTCTCAAGCCTATGGAGTGTACATTTCACAGTTGATTCGTTACTGTCGAGCGTGTAGTTTGTACAGTGATTTTTGAACAGAGCAAAAAACTGTCCCAAAACCTTCTTAGTCAGGGATTTGTTCAACCCATGTTAATTCAATCCCTCAAGAAGTTCTATGGCCATCGGCATATATCATTGAAAGATATGACGTGTCAGTGTCCCAAATGAAAGTGGACATTTTCAGCTAGATTCACGTCTTCCCGGATTTGACTACCGATTTTGACATTTTCCCATATTGACTCACTCACAGCGTGACGGGTGCTGTTATCAGAGCAGGACATGTTTACCCTTCCGGAGCACCTGATGTCACTTTCAGTTTCACTTGAGTTCACACTGTGAGTGCTTTTGTTTTGAATGTCAGTTGTGATTTCTATTTCTGTGCTTTGTATCTGTCCAACGTCATTGTTTTCTGTGTCTAATGTCATTGTTTTTGTGTCCTCATTTTGGCCATGTTTTTGACATCGATTTTTTTAATTCCACTCCCTTGTTCCTTCGGTATTATACCGCAGTTGTTCGTTATAATCAGTTCGCCATTAACCGTTGACAGAACGCAATTCCAATTTCAAAAGCCCCTTAGAAGCTATTCCATCTACAGAGTAAAATCATAGGCGAGTCCGCCTCCACCATCTGTCGTTTTGAAATAAATTATACCAGTAGGATGATTTATTTAAAAACTGCAAATATTTCATTTAAGTGCACAACCTCAAGTAAAGTATTCATTTGAGTATCCATCAATCAGATCTTTCAAAACTATATATGCCTCACTGATAGTGTGACGGGTGTCGTTAGCGGGGTAGGACATGCTTACCCTTCCGGAGCACCTGATGTCACTCCCGGTTTTCATGGGAGTTAACACTATGAGTGTCTTAGTTTTTAATGTTATCTTTTTATTTCCGTGCATTTTAGCTGTCTCACGTCCTTGTTTTGTCTTTGTTTTTCTCTGTTGCCGTTTTTGCCATGTCTTTGAACTTCGATTTTTGTAGTCATCACTTCCCTTGTTACTTCGGTATTCTACTGCCATTGTTTTCAATCGAACAAAAACTCGGTTTATAGTCAGTAGGCAACACTATAAAATGATAGCCAGCTGTTAAGGAAAATATCAAGATTTGTCAACCGTTGGAGATGTCAGCCCTCGGAAAAGGACCTCTCTAAAGGTAGTCCTCATCTTTCCCGTTAGCGCGGAGCGGATTTGTTTTCATATATGAGATTTTGCCGTCGTTTTCGTCTGTCAGTGTGGTAAATTTTTCTCTTAAAATCTTTACCATTGAGAACTAATTTTAGCCGCAATACTCCTGAGTTGGTCCCCTTTAAAATTGTATCCTGCACGTCCACACTTCTTCCAATATAGCTGCCAGCGGAGAACATAGTTTAATATTGGATTTAATGAGTACTCACTTTCAAAGATCTGAGAAAATATTTGTCCAATTGAACCATTCTTAGTCAATTTTCCTCCTTAGATAGTACCATCCAAAGATGTCCGACGGTATCTCATACAAGACGGCCGCCAGTGGGGAATAAAGTTTAGCATTTGACACTTTTGAAAACAAATCCAAAGATCATCTTCTCAGAATGTACTAGTCAAATCAGAACCAAACAAAGTCGCAATCGTCCTTAGATGGTAAACCCGCAGGTCCGTACTTCATGGCCGCAAGCTGAACATAGTACAATATAAGTTCTAATGCAAATGCAATTTATAACTCTACGCCTCCATTGTCCAAGGTGAGCGATACTGACACTTGAGATCTTCTTGTTGTCAATAAAATTTGAATCAATCAAAAATACTGTTCAAGTATAAAAAATTAGACAGCCCACTTTTGGTTGACAGTTCATGTTATGAAGAGCCCGTTTGCTAAATATTATAAATCTCCGATTTCATTACAAAATACATTTGTCAATAATAAATAGAAAAAAAGAATGTGGAATTGAAACAGCTTACGTATGTATATCAGTGAGTCGTGTACTCAGATCAGCAATAAATGTTTTAATTTTGTTCACATACAACCGATACGATACGTATGATGCGTACGTATCGAGACAAGTCTTGCATGCAAATACTCTATTACTAATATCCCCTTTCTTGACGGCGACGTTCCTCCAGTCCGATATAACAGGGTGTATATTTTTAACTGGTGCGATTTGCACACGTTTATTTTAATGTTGACGATTTAAAAATAAAATAAGCTTACTTTTCACAGCCAAACTTTAACAACAATGTTACGGATTTTTTTATAAATTGTTGAGTAGATTTTAGAAATGATTATATTTGATATGCACATTTTATATCCAAATATGACGTCACTTGAAAACATCCTATTACTAAGGTTTTTTCTATTCCTCGCCCTTTGGGAAATGGTTTTAAAAATGCAAGAAACTGGTTAAAAATCCTGAAAAATCTTAGACATTACTTACATTATTTACGTAATATACATTCCTTGCTTCAGTAGCCGTTACTAAAAGAGCGATCATTAAGCGACCCGTCAGCCGTCAACGATCAGTCATCGATCAGTGATCGATCAGTCAAAAATCCGTCAAAGTCTGACGGATATGATAAGTAATTTACGTATTTGACGGATACAATACGTAAAATACGTGACTGACGGATGATTTATCGGTCCTATCCGTAATTGACTGATTGATAGCCTTACGTCATCCTTCAAGTTAATACATTTTGCGAAATAATATTCTCGTTTCATTACAAAAAATGAATTTAGAATTGTAATAACACCTCATGCATGTTAAATTCGTACGTTAGGGTTAATATAAAATGTACTTGATGTTTCTGCTTGTACGTATGAAATGCACAGTATACATGTATAATACAGTTTGTCAGAATGCATTAAACTTTGGAAGCACATCTACTTTAAACAATCGTCGAAAATAGATATATTTACTGTGATATCAAACAATATTAAAATTATATATACAGCTGGTTAAACGTTCAATATTAGACAATAACAGGAAAGCAAACATGAGTGAAACGAAAATAGAATTAAAAAAAAAACAAAACAAAACAAAAAACAAATGATTTTACGCATTCATACACGAAATACTCAAAGTTGTCAAACTCTAAATATGCTAAAATCATTAAAATTGTGTTTCATAAAGTAAAAAAATTCTTCAAAAGAATATGACGAATACAATTTTCAAAAAACTAAAATGGTTTTGGTCATTTATATAGCCTGAGTATAAATCAAACACTAAAAATCTAACTTTTCACCCCTTACATATGATAAAATTCATTAAAATTGTGTTTCGCGAAAGATTAAACTTCTTCGAAAGGAAATGATTAATAAAATTTTCAAAATATTTAAATTGTTTTGGTCATTTTTATAGACAGAGTTTAAACCGCACTCTAAATATCTAACTTTTCAAGTCTTAAATATGTCAAAATTCATTAAATGTGTGGTTTGCAAAAGATAAAACTCCTTCGAAATGATATAATTAATAAAATTTTCAAAAAAATTCAATTGTTTTGGTCATTTTTATAGACAGAGTAAAACCGCACACTAAAAATCTAACTTTTCAAACTTTAATATGCTAAAATTTGTTAAACTTGTGTTTCGCAAACGATAAAACTCCTTCGAAAGGATATGATGAATAAAATTTTCAAAAAATTTAAATTGTTTTGGTCATTTTTATAGACAGAGTTCAAACTGCAGACTAAAAATCTAACTTTTCAAGCCTTTAATATGTTAAAATTCATTAAAATTGTGTTTCGCAAAAGATATAACTCCTTCAAACGGATATGATTAATAAAATTTGCAAAATATTTAAATTGTTTTGGTCATTTTTATAGACAAAGTTTAAACCATACACTAAAAATCTAACTTTAAAAAATTAAATATGCTGAAATTTGTTAAAATTGTGTTTCGCAAAAGATAAAACTCCTTCGAAAGGATATGATGTATGAAATTTTCAAAAAATTTAAATTGTTTTGGACATTTTCATAGACAGGGTTTAAACTGCAGACTAAAAATCTAACTTTTCAAGCCTTTAATATGTTAAAATTCATTAAATGTGTGTTTCGCAAAAGATAAAACTCCTTCGAAAGGACATGATTAATAAAATTTTCAAAAAACTTTCAATTGTTTTGGTCATTTTTATAGACAGAGTTTAAACCACAGACTAAAAATCTAAATTTTTAAGCCTTAAATATGTTTAAATTCATTGAAATTGTGTTTCGCAAAATATAAAACTCCTTCATAAGGATTATGATGAATAAAAATTTCAAAAAAAATAAATTGTTTTGGTCATTTTATACACAGAGTTTAAACCGTACACTAAAAATTTAACTTTTCAAGCCTTTAATATGTTAAAATTCATAAAAATTGTGTTTCAGAAAAAAGATAAAACTCCTTCAAAAGGATATGATGAATAAAATTCTCAAAATATTTAAATTGTTTTGGTCATTTTTATCGACAGAGTTTAAACCGCACACTAAAAATCTAACTTTTCAAACCTAAATATGCTAAAATTTGTTGAAATTGTGTTTCGCAAAAGATAAAACTCCTTCGAAAGGATATGATGAATAAAATTTTCAAAAAATTTCAATTGTTTTGGTCATTTTTATCGACAGAGTTTAAACCGCAGGCTAAAAATCTAACTTTTCAAGCCTTAAATATGTTAAAATTCATTAAAATTGTGTTTCGCAAAAGGTAAATTCCTTGGAAAGGATATGATGAATAAAATTTTCATGAAATTTAAATTGTTTTGGTCATTTTGATAGACAAAGTTTAAACCGCACACATTAAAAATCTAACTTTTCAAACTTTAATATGCTGAAATTTGTTAAAATTGTGTTTCGCAAAAGATAAAACTCCTTCGACAGGATATGATGAATAAAATTTTCAAAAAATTTAAATTATTTTGGTCATTTTCATAGACAGAATTTAAACCATAGACAAAAAATCTAACTTTTCAAGCATGTAATATGCTAAAATTCATTAAAATTGTGTTTCGCAAAAGATAAAACTCCTTTTGAAAGGATATGATGAATAAAATTTTCACAAAATATTTAGATTGTTTTTGTCATTTTTATCCACAGAGTTTAAAGCGCACACTAAAAATCTAACTTTTCAAACTTAAATATGCTGAAATTTGTTGAAATTGTGTTTGGCAAAAGATAAACAGATAAAACTCCTTCGAAAGGATATGATGAATAAAATTTTCAAAAAATTTGAATTGTTTTGGTCATGTTTATGGACAGAGTTTAAACCACAGACTAAAAATCTAACTTTTCAAGCCTTAAATATGTTAAAATTCATTAAATTCATTAAATTTGAAATTGTGTTTCACAAAAGATAAAACTCCTTCGAAAGGATATGATAAATAAAATTTTCAAAAAAAATATTGTTTTGGTCGTTTCCAAAGATCGAGTCAAGGACGTATATTTATAAATGTACGTCCTTGACCGAGTTTATACGCAGACTAGTTTTATGCAGTTTAGATACCCAGTTCTCATTTACAAATACATGTAAACGATTTAAATTGAAACAAAATACAGAATTCGTAATTATAATAAAACTGTTTCTTTATATTCCAAAAAGGTTATATAACAACCTGAAAACACACGAGAATATTATGTTTATTCGTTTTGTCTTAAAATCCCAAATATTTACGTATCCGTCATACGTAAATTACTGATTGATACAATGCGTAATTGACGGATGCGATCAGTAAAATACGTTTACATCCGTAAAATACGCTTACAATCCGTAAAATAAACAAGTTTGATTCCAATTAACCAGTATTTCAGAGAAAAGGGTCTTGGAAAATGTGTTTCATGTCGCGCACATTTTTCAAAGGGCACCAAATAAAGACAGTTTTTACATAATATGGTTCTAATTGGCCAGGCATTCTCAGAGAAGATCTTTGAATGTGTTTTCACAAAGGGTTCAACACTTATTTATATTCTCCGCTGGAAGCCATCTATGATGAGGTCAGCAACTTCTATTATTAAAATAAAACGTAATCCTTGACATACTTAACATTATCAATAACAGACAAAATAAAAATTTATCCAATAAAGGGCATTGATCCCTGAATTAGTACTACGAATCTTTGGGCCATTTCCTTTTCTGTAAAATGCTAGTAAGCAATGGTTTTGTTATATTCACAAAAATGTTAAGCATTATAAAATCTCCTTTTGCTGTAATATGGAAGAAAATATGATAGGAGTTACTCCCCTTTATTCGTTGAAAATTGATATTTTTTAGTGTTTTGAGCTTTATTCTCAAAGCTATTTGAAATAGAGTTTGAATAACAAAAGTGTTATCAAGCTTATTCCATCACAACCAATTGGCCGCCATTGGGACCATAGCTTAACATAGGACCCCATGGAAAAATGCTCTGACTAGTTTATTCTTAAAAAACTGTTACATACAGGTTGATATTAACTAGATATGGTATCATGATGGTCACTCAAAATGAATAGTTATGAGAAATGATTCAAGATTCCCGCCACTGAAGATCTTATATTAGCATTTAACTCCCCCCCCCCTAAAAATAATGGAAATTGTTAATTACATTAGCAATTGTATAATTTTAGTACCGATCATTCAAGACGTTCACAACCGCAGACAAGATCTCTTCAGAAAATGTTGTATATTGTTATTTCTTGATTGCCTTTTCACGTATAAAGTAAATATTAAGTAGACATGGTAACATTAAAATCATCAACCGAATTTCTATTTGTACCGACTGCACATCAAATATGGCAGACACATGGAAACATAGTTTTACCAACATGAGAACCTTATGTGAAAATGTGAATTTTTATTGAAAACTGATTATACACCAAATTTATGATCATTTCAATCTAGAGTAGTGCACCTCTAGCAAATCAGTGATCCTACACATAGACAGATACCAATCAGATACCAATCAGAGAACATATAAAAACATGAGGTGGCGAAGTTTTTAAAATGTTTCCGTTTTATAAAATCAAACTAAACCACCAAAAAACTAAGGAAATTGAACGAAAAAAATACTCTTGAATTCTAACAATTTCGTTTGTAAATTATTTTTAAACTGCAATGGAATTTGATTCAGTTCATCTTCAATATTTCATGATCTATTCAACAAAGTTTTATCATCCCTAATATCGTTGTAACGTCATTAACCGTTACTATTAACGATAATTGTTCTTATGTGATGTCACCTTAAGAAAAATATATAGATGCAAAAATATGTACAAAATTACACTAGGTAATTCTAGACGTGTTTCAAAAACGATCACATCATAGAGCATGTCTGGTGACTGAATGTTGCCACAGGTAAAATATTTTTGTTGATGTGCCTGTGATTATCTCCCTTTAGATGGACTGTTTTCGTTTTTCAATTATTGGACATTTTATTTTATTTTTCACATAAATATATCGTATTGAAATTGAGAGTTAATTTGTTGATTTAACATTTACATGCTTTTTATTTACTTTCAACTATTTTATGTCTTGATAGTTGAAAACTGAATCTTTTTTTCTCTAACTTTGTACAGAAAATTATTTGAATCTAGATATATCCGACTTTAACTGTAGTTCTTCAGTTGCAGTTTTGGGCAGGAGCTACAATAGGTCTATTCCCAAAGGGCCAGATTGACAACTTCCCTACACCCATTCGAAATTCAGTCTGAATTAGACGGACTCGCAGCACACGCTATCGAATCCAACCGAGTATGTTTGGCAAAAGCAACTTTTTTGGCATTATGATTTAGACTGCCTATTTAACTTCTTAACACAACGCAAATTACTATTTTGGTTGAATTAAATTGCTGTTTCTTTTCTTTTTTTTTATTTTTTTACTTGAATTTCGTTGTACATTTTTAAATAAAACATTGAACTGTTTGGGATTGTGTTTTTGTTCAGCTATGAACTGATTGCAGGTAACCTGTATGCATCTTCAGCGAAGTATTAGCCACTACACGTTCATGGAGGTAAAATCTTGTCGATCACTGACCCTTTCCTGTTAAAGTACATGTGCCAACGAAATATCAAAAATATATTTGACTCAAACTTTATATTCAAACTGGATTATACTTTCTCTATCAAGAGTCTTTCTTTATCCCGCCTCCGGATGTGTGTCCGTGATGGACTTTGCTAACTTGCGTATGTTTCCGGTAATGACCGGTGGAATTGAAATGTATTTTAATTGCCTGAAATATGTCCTTTTCCTGAATGTTTTTCACGGTGCAAGTTGAAGGAATTATTAGTTTCACTGACATACTATTGTTGGCAAACACAACAAGTGATGAGATAGATGACTTTTTCCGACTTTCATGATAAATTGCTAAAGTTTTATAGGACTCGTCAGTACCCGTGGTTATCAATATTTTTGACTTCGGTATTTAGTTATTTGACGACAAGCTATCATGTTGAATTGTATATTTTCTAATTCCTAGCCAATTTAACCAACGCCTGACCGATTTGATAAAAATATTTTTCATCTCGGGTGGAAATTTATTTATTTTTATAATGAATGCAGTTGAATCTGGTCGTAAGAATGTGAATACACCCTTTTCTCTGTGATCTTTAAAACATTATCAAAGTAATATATGTATGTATAAATTAAATTAATGACATAGAAATAATGTTTTCTACTCCAATCTTTGTCATCTCTGTCTATATCCTTTATGATTAATTATAAACATGTCTGTTTTGCAACGCATAACTGCCCTTCCTTTTTTGATAGTATATATATAGTTTCTGCAACGAGAACTAAGTTGATTCTGAAATTTCTCACATCGAGTTAAATTAATTTTGTAAATGTTTGAAAATGAGGCTTGCCGATTTTTTAAACATTTGAAAAATTATTTAAGGTGTAAAAAATTCCATAATTAAAGTGTTAAAGTTGTAGAAATTGTTTCTCTAATGACATAATATAAAACATCGAGGATTATGTTCAGAATAGATTTGGCGGGAAATTCCATGCGAGTTGATCTCTCACTAGAGACGAGAAATATTTTTATCACACTGGTCAGGCCTTGGATAAATTTGCTAGAAATAAGAGAAATATATATCCGTAACGTCGGTTCGTAGTTAGTATAACACAAAAATAGTTTTTATAATATATTTTAAGAAGTATACTCTGTACATTTGTTAATATATGATCATTAAGGTATCTCAAAATTAATTGATGTATTTTCTATTATTATTTTACTACTAGCAGTAACGAGGCCGGGATAAGGTACCGGTATTTAATGTACAGATTTCAATAAAATGACCAAATTTAAGAAACAAAAAATTCGGAACATCTCAGTGTTTTACATTATGTCATTAGAGAAACATTTTCTATAACTTAAACACGTTAATTATGAAATTTCTCACACCCTGTTATATAAATTTCAAAATGTTTAAAAACTCGACAAGCCCCGTTTTCGAACATATGCAGATTTATTGAACTCGATGTGAGAAGTTTTATAATCATCTGAGTTCTCGTTGCAGAGAATATTTAAACAATAACAAATATTTGCTGGAGGGTTTCATAATGATCATCAATTAACCGATTTTTCGGATTTAAGTTTAAAAAAGAAATCTGAACGCGTATATTATTATTTTTAAAACAAATAGTATACTTATAACTGTTTTAACACATGTTTAAAATTATTCAATGGAGTCAAATAATTTTCAAAGCAACGAAAAGCAAGGCTTTTAGATAATTGCATTTTTAAAAATTTTATAATTAACGTATACAATTCTTAAAGTGTCGTTTATCTTAATGTCATTTAGCGGAACACACTTTTCAAAACTCTTTTTGGAAATTTGAAAACTTGATAAAGGTTGAGTTTAAACCTTAGTGTTTTTCAAACTTGCATGATATTTTCAGAAGATGGCTTGAAAGAAAATATTCTCTACGTATCGGCTGATAAAGTGACTGTCTCCTCAAAAGAAAGCCCAGTTCATTCTCAAGCTAATGAAGAACAAATGGAGAGTAACAGAACGGAAGATTACGCAGTTTATTCGGTTGTTGAAAAACCCAAAGCAAAGAAGTCAAACCAAAAAACAACAGGTATGTGGAGTTCATTATAAGAAAGTTCTATAGAGTTAAACTTAGAATCGTCTTACAAAATATCTAATATCTTTTAATGTACTCTATACACAAAATGAATTTAGGGTTCCATCATAGTCAGTAAATAATAAGATTTGGAGTAAAAATACGATGAAAAAAATACCGAATTGTGTTTTTCATAGTATTTACTGCTCTATCACTAGATAGAAAAAATAAATAGACGATAATTTAGTGTTGTTTGATTTGTTTGCCAACTTTTATATATTATAAAGAAAACACAACTTTGCTCCATTACATATTCTATCAATTTTGTCATGACTTATGTTTAACCCCACTTGTCACATTTCTGGGCATTAATAAGTCTTAAGGGATGCAAAAATCCACGTATTCAAACGTATTGCGACTTCACTGTATGCTCAACACAATCTTTAAACTGCTTAAATTGTCGTTGAAAATCTAAATGCGTACTGTTGCAAAGTCATTGACGAACAATTTGCCGCATTAACAAGTATTGAAATAACTCGAAGAAAGCTGATCCATGTTTATATCTTAAATTTGTGATAAGAAGTGACGAGGCCTGATATCGTTTCAAAATCTTTTTTGGTCTCATTGAATACAATGTGCAATTATCCAAAATATCAAAAGGAATGCTATGCACAATAACTGTTACATTTAAAATCCAAATTGCAACGTTTTGTTCGAACGAGTCAAAAATAAGTGCTGTTGACATATGAGGTTTGCCATATATCACTCAATTTGGATTGGGTCACTTCATTTAAACGCTTATTTAACATGTCCTTCCAAAAATTATGCACAGTGACCAAACAGGTTTTATGCAATGAAGATATATTAGTGATATTATTCGAAGAATTTTAGATATTATAGAAATAGCCGAGGAGGAAAACTTGTCATGTATTATATTGTCTGTTGATTTTGAAAAGGCATTTGACACTCTGAGTTGGGCTTTTCTTAAAAAATGTTTAGATTATTTTAATTTTGGGCCACCATTTAAAAGATGGACGCAAACTTTGTTTTGCAACATAACTAGCTGTGTGCAAAACACTGGATGGGCAACTGAATTTTTCCAAGTTGAGAGAGGGGTTCGCCAATGATGTCCTATATCCCCTACTTATTTTTAGTAGCGATAGAAATTCTTGGCATAGCTATTCGACAATCAGAGGAAAATTAAGGGGTTTAAATACAAACATAAAGAAACTAAATTGTCTCAATATACTGATGATACACAACTTATATTAGATGGGTCAGAGGTTTCATTGAAATAATCTTTGGATATATTGAATAATTATTCAAAGATAAGTGGATTAAAAGTCAATCTAAATAAATCTGAATTGATACCATTAGGACACTCTAAAATGGAAGTATATACACAAAATTTCTCACCAGGCATAAAGATAACAACTGATAAGATACAACTTTTGGGAATTACTATCCCAACAAATGGGAATGAAAATGAATTAATTGAAGAAAATTATACTTTTAGAAAAAATAAAATTGAAGATATCATTAAGACCTGGCAAAAAAAGAGATTTAACACTTTATGGTAAACTTATAATTGTCAAAAGTTTAATTATTCCACAATTAACATATCCATTGAGCATACTTCCTAATCCAGGTGAAAACGATTAATAAGAATGTTTTATTTAAAGAAAAAATAGAGGTTGGACTTAATTTAACAGAGATACAAACTTATGCCAAAGCTGTTAAATTTCAATGGATAAATAAATTATACAGTCAAGTATACCTTGCTTTTTGGAAAGAATTGATCTTCCAACGCTGTCCATTATTACAAAATAACATTATATGGGAGAGTAACTTAAGCTCTCAAGATGCACAAAAGGTACGTATCAAGTCCAAATTTTGGAAAGACTTGATAATATGGTATGCATCTATTAACTTTGATTGCACTGATTGTTGTGTTCTTAAGTCAGATTTTGTATGGTATAACTCAAACTTAAAAATAAACCAAAATATCTTTTCTTATAAAAACCTTTTTGACAAAGGAATAAGAATGCTTGATGATTTTTTTTATGAAAATGATAAAATACTATCATATCAAAATTTTATTCAGAAATTTAATGTTAATCTTAATTTATAACATATTATGGAATCATAACAGTCATAAATAAAAATTATGACGATGGTAGACCTGAAGTGAAGGTACCACTAATAGAAAATATGTTACATAGGAAAGATGTATCAAAATACATATAAAGATTATTTGGAGATAAACATAATGAAACTTTTGTCGTGAAAGGTATAGAGAAATGGGAACAAAAAATTGGTATCGAAATTTATAGTGCTACTTTGTTTAATGAAATATATAGTACAACAAATGATACTAAACTTAGAAACTTCCAATTCAAACTTTTACATTATATTCTTCCAAACAATAAACTGTTACAAAATATGGGTATAAGAGATAGTAGTTTGCATAATTTTTGTAGAGAAGAAGAAGACTCTTTGATTCATTATTTTTGTAATTGTCCTATTTCAAAACAATTTTGGGATCTGCTAAATACTTAGTATCTGATATTCTAAATATAGAAACTTTGGAATTAACCCCTGAGGTGACCATTCTGGGTATTTTACCAGATGAAATTTCATCCTTAAAAATTACTCCATTTTTATTTCTATTGGCAAGAAATTATATTCACTGTTGCATGTGGACCAATTGTCTACCACTTTTAAATATATTTAAACTTAACATAAAACAAAGAAAGAAGATAGAGAAAATAAATGCCATGATTGAAAATAAAATATACAAACACAATGAAAAGTGGGGTATTTTGGAGGACATCAATTTGAATGATGATCCTTAAATTGTTCACCTAAATTTTTGTTTTTGTTTTTGTTTTTGTTTTTTTGTTTTTGTTTTTGTTTTTGTTTTTTTTATTTGTTTTTTTATTGTATTTTGTATTAACTACGTTTACTATAAAGTTATAAATGTTACTATTATATTACAGTGATGCATACCTACTTAAATTGTATATTTTATTTCTTTATTCAGTATGTACAAATAATTGTCTTTTGTTTGTGTTGTCCTTGTGTATGTGTGTAATGTGTTACTTTATATTTAATTTACAAAAATAAAAATAAAATAAAAAAAAACATGTAATTCTTTGAACTTGCTTTATTATATGCTGAATTTATTTTTGTGACCCCCAAAATGATGACATTGATGGGTAAATATACTGAGTGCCAATGAAAACGCAACACCTGATATTTGTATTTCAGAAATCATCTGTGTCGAGGTAAATAATGTGTGTTTGTTAATTTTCTTAGCCAAGCGCCTGCTCAACGTTTTGCGTTCATGCATTTTAGTCAACTCTTGAAAATTTGCAACGACATTAACGCTTGAATAAGTGGCCAAAATGAAAATCTCCAAATTGTCTGTACATTTCAATCATACTGAAGAAAAAATTAAAGAAATAAAATGAGCCTTTCTTAAAATTCTAGTTCCAATTTGGCACAAAGTTGTTTAGAGTTGAAATTTGTCAAAAATGGCAATGTTTCGAATTTGTGGGTAGAAAATATCGATTTTTGAGAATTTCAATTTTAAACATCCAAAAGATTTGAAAATTTGCACAAATGTTCCCAAAAGATTCTACAAGAATGTGACAAAATTTCAAACTGATTCATCGAGGTTCAGAGAAGATACACGTTTAAGTTTTGACCGTTCATAGGAAAACTAGGTATTTTGAGGAGCAAACCAGAGAATGGTAAAGTCCCTATCATTCATTGATTAAATGCAACCCGATGCCAAATATTTGAAATGGGATGTTTTCATTGGGTTGAGCTTTAAAGTGGACAATAAAGAAAACCAATCATGCGTAAATTCGCGCAAAAACACTATTCTTGATAATTTCATGCCAAGCATTACGGGTCACGTGGTGATAAAAAAATCAGTCATGCTAAAAATTGTTTTCTTCAAAGTCTGTGTAATTACAAGTAAATTGTAAGTCACATTTGTTGAAAATTGTCTTTTGTTTGAAAAAAAATAATAGAAAGGTGTTGCATTTTCATTGGCACTCAGTGTATGCTTGCTAATAGAAAAATAGTTCATTTTAAGTAAATCAATCCTTATGGATACTAGGATAAATATTCTATATTTTAAGATAATTATTAGTTCCTAACTCAAATGTTTGAGTAAAAAAAAAGAACAGTTATATATATAATAAGAATAATAAGTGGTCCCCAAGCACCCTTTTCTGTCATCAAGGCTTTACAAACAGATAAAACATCGATCTTTTTAGCAACATTTGCCTTTTCTGATACCATGACTGTATTCCAAATTCATATGTAATAACGGGCAGATATAATTGTCTTGTTTTTTAATGTTAGATAAGGATAAATATAGGCTGCATGTTTCCCGAAAAATTCAATAGTTAAACGTTTGATTAAGAGAAATATAGCATGTATTTCAAGAAAAGGATATTATGTATAGAAAACTGTACGTGTCAGGTAGTAGTTGTTACGGCACATTTTTTCACCCATAACTGTCACATACTGTCGCCGGCGACAATTTGTGTTGAGAATTTACTGCACATATTGTTGCCGGCGACAATATTTTCCAAAATTGTACCACTGTTACTACATTTTTGGAGACAATACATGCCATGTATATACCAGCACATATTGTCGTCTCAGAAGATATGCTATTCGAAAGAGCAAAGTGTACAGACACCAAAAGTGCGTGAGGTACTCTGGTCCTTCGGTATAAAATCTCGAGCAAATTTTTCATTTACGTTGACCTTCAGCGTGTATAGCTATTTTCAAGTCGGATAGGCATTTTGAAAAATGCAAATACGACTTTGGGGAAAAAAATATGATATAAGTAACAATATACCGAAGTAACTGTTAAATTATTTTCTTCATATGCGCATTTCGACAACTTATTAACGTTAAATATAATCAATGTATCAGCACGGTAATAGTGGCGGAAAAGACGTTTATTTGTTTCAATTGGATAAAATATTGCTCAATATTTTTTACATTGCAACAAACATTATGTTCAGAACAGAATTAATTGTATGTAAAATTTCCCAACGGTTGCAACATTTTTCAAAATAACTTTTGTTTACGCACAACTGTTTACTTTCAAGAAACAGTATCAGCCTCATCAGTGACAGAGCTCACGATACAATATTATTTGCCTGTGACTGTGAAAAGGCCACACTGGATTACGTTTAGTAAAGTGCGATACTGCCTGTTTAGCAGTAAATCTGCTTTCCGTCCATGATAAACCTTTTTAATGTTCATCTCTTCTGAAACTACTCAACCAAAATATCGTAAACTAAGCCCGAACAGCACCAGAATATATAAATATTTAAAGCAAGACTAATTATCATGCCCGTCTTTTTTTCGGTGGATAAGTAATTCCTTGTTACAGATATAATACAATTTGACAGAGAAAAAATGATCAGCATGACAAGCTCTATCATTACCTACAATTGTGCAGATACTCACATATTTCTTTTTGAGGTAATTATTCATTATTCTTAACCGTAAAAGAATCTAAATTTTCAGTTATTTTTATTTTTATTTCTTTATTTTTTTTTGTTATTTGTTGTTTTGTTTGTTTGGTTTTTTTTTTGTTTGTCTTATGTAGTATAACTGGTTATATAGAAGTAAAGTTTAGATCAAAATCTAAGTGCATTTAATTTGGTAGAATAACTTATGACTCAGTCATAAAAGCATTGTTGCCTTTACTTGGTAAGGTTTTTGCAATTTTTAAGCTCATTTGACCAAAAGGATTAATATCAGCCATTGCAGTTCCTTGACGTCCCTCATCTGTTAGCTTTTCACTTCTTTTAATTTCTCCTTTCAAACTACAGATAGTGTAGCGGCTAACATTGATTTGTTACTCGAATATTTTCCCTGTGGAGCAAAGCATGAAAATTGGCACATATGTTGATCGAACCACACTGTTTCCAAAACAATCGTTGGCCATCGCGATTTCTGCTATTTTCAAGGTGACCGCAGCCATTTTCAAAATTGCGTACTTTTCGGTAAATGGGCATACATGTTTCATGTTTTACAACTGAGGGTTACAATGCTGTGTAAGTGACGTAAATGAGGCAATGATAGCTATTCATGCAAACAATTACAACCATTTTTGTTATCAACAGGGTCGAATTTGAGTTTGTGGCTGATTAATATTTCACTAATAATTGTCAAATTAAAAGTATTTGTTCTATGTTACCAAAAGAGCAAAATGAATACACTTCCAGTGCACAATTGTGCATTTAATTGCCGTTAAAATTAGCGTGGGTTTCAGTGTAAGCTTCGTTTCATATTGAAACAAAGTCTCCCAAATACATTACGATCCGCCCCTTATCTTTAGGTCGTGATGTCGTATCCGAATTGAAGGAGTGTTCCAACGCGAGAGAGCAGAGCCAAGAGGGACTTGGCTTTAAGTCTCTCGGATAGTGTACAGATCGCACTGGAGTTAAATTGCACTGGATGAACGATCGCAGAGTTGTAATCCATTTGTATTCCATACCTTGAAATATACTAGTTGTGGGTGGTAAAAGGATGATGTTACGACCTGCAACTAAATGACCGAGAGTGACAGTTAAAAACATAAAGTTACATAATCATTGTATTTAATTGCTGTAAATATACCATTTTGATTACTTTGTTTGGCCCTTTATTTATAATCATGTAACGAAGCCGATAGGGGTCATTTGAAAAAATATTTATGTCGTAATTACGACATAGGATGTCGAAATAACGACATAACAATGTCGAAATTACGACATATTATGTCGTAATTACGACATACTGAAGTCGAAATTACTTTGTTTGGCCCTTTATTTATAATCATGTTACGAAGCCGATAGGGGTCATTTGAAAAAATATTTATGTTGTAATTAAGACATAGGATGTCGAAATAACGACATAATAATGTCGAAATTACGACATATTATGTCGTAATTACGACATACTGATGTCGAAAAAACTACATAGCGATGTCGAAATTACGACATAGTGATGTCGAAATTACGACATAACGATGTTAAAATAACCATATAGCTAATCACATTGTCATCTTTCTGAAACCACTGATGCAAATTCAACCAAAATTTACAGAAATAGTGTACAGAAGATCCTTTACAAATATTGTTCATTATACCGATATGACAAAAACATGGCCGCCTGTACGGAACCTTGGTTTACATTGGCCCTATTGGATTTCATATTTTCACCCCCCCCCCCCCCGAAACCACTGAAGCAAATTCATCCAAATTTTACAGGTATGCATGGTGCATGGAAGGCCATCTTCAAAGACTGCTCATTTTGTTCAGATCAGACAATGAACATGACCGCCAGCGAGGAACATATTTAGGGCCGTTTAGGAGGAACATCATTTTCATCGTCTACTATTCAGCATGTTGGCAGTTACAGGCTCAGTCTCCGAGCCTCTTGTTTGCTAATTTTCAATGTTGATATGTTTTCAAACATCTTCACCTCTGAAATTGTAAGGCGGATTGTACCCAATCTTTAAATGAGCCTTATATTGTCTTATATACAGAACTGATGATGGGATTTTTGATTGGTCGATAAACGTGACCGCTGTTACTACATGTAAAAGGGAATAGATCATAGTGGCCAAAATGATATAGGCTAAAGTTTTGTACACTTCTAGTATTAGAAATGGAACTGGGTATTAAAATGTTACCCCAAGTAATGCTTATAAAAACCGGTTACTATAGGAATACTATTGGAACTCACGGGATATTCAACAGTTTTTCTATACTTAAAGTGTATCACCGAAACTGTGTTAAAAATGCTTTTTTAAACATTGAAAGCATATTGCATGCCCAAAAAATGTGAAACTTCTAGTTATTTTTAAGTCATGATGTTCAAAGGGGCGAATCATTCTCATGAAGAGCTTCATGTGACGTAAGGATCCGCTGAACTATGGTGGCGTTATTTCCCTTTTGTGTCAATTTTTGTTAGTTTTCATCTTAATATTTTCAATCATCTTCTCTTAAACTACTAAATGGCATTGAAACCAAACTTTACTATATTTATGTTACACGTATTATCTTTAAAAATTGTGTTCGGGATTTTCGCCGTTCA
The DNA here is from genome assembly GCA_002080025.1 of Modiolus philippinarum. Classification (NCBI taxonomy): domain Eukaryota; kingdom Metazoa; phylum Mollusca; class Bivalvia; order Mytilida; family Modiolidae; genus Modiolus; species Modiolus philippinarum. The sequence goes on from MJUU01020539.1 coordinate 53,160, forward strand.
TGAGTTCCACCTTAGCTAAAATAGGGGTTCGATAGCAGTTTTATGCCCCGATTACTTAAGTACGATATTTGCCCTCGAACGTCCACCCCACAGATCTTGCTTAAAATTTATTTCACATTTTCAAGAACAAGACATGGTAAAGTTTTGATACTTAACAAAAAGGAAAGTTCTTGGGTGTTACAAATTTGTTTAGCAATGAAATGTCACCATAACCTACATTTTTTTCGCTTGAGTGACTTGGTTACGTTGTTTGGTTATGGTCCAATTCTCAGGTACTAGACATAGCACATGTTTGATACTTAAATCACAAATGGACTGGTCGTAGGACGTTCTACAGGGTTCACCAGTGATTAAGTTAAAATGACCTACATGATTGTTTTGGTTGAACGACTTGGTTTAGTTTCCTTCGTTTTTGTCCATTTCTAAGGAACTAGAAAGACATGGTACAAGGTTGATAATTCACATAGGGATTGGTCACATGTAGACCATCAAGATAAACTATGAATTTGGTTTCATGACCTAGATATGAAAAAGAAAGGAAATGGGGTAAATTTCAAGGAGACAACATCCCATATCCTGGTTAGATCTTCTCCTTGAGCGACTTGGTAATGTTTCAGGCTAAATTTAGGTTCATTTCACAGTTACTAAGCATAAAATCAGGATAACCTATGAATTTGGTTTTCATGACCTAGATGTTCTCCTTGATCGATTTGGCTATTTTTTTTTGAGCAATTTGGTAATGTTTTAGGCTAAATTAAGGTTCATTTCACAGTTTCTTAACATAAAATAGCATTGATGCTTTACGAGTAAATTGGTTTCGGGGGTTACACACCGATAGTCTGAAGGGCCGATAGTCCGAAGGTCCGATAGTCCAAAGTCCGAAGGTACGATAGTCCGAAAATGACCCTATGTAAATCAAGGTAGGGAAAATGTAGCCATTTTGTCTAAAAAGACATTCCCAAATTATGCTTTAAGAGGGCTACATGAAAAGGGCGAAATTCTTATGATAACAGAAAGCTAGCAGCCGAGTTTACTAAAATACAAGGAACGCGGTTTAATGTGGTTTTGTGTGCTAATTGGGCCAGGTTCAATGAAGCATTAATGCGCCTGTTACACAAGGACAAAATTTAGTTCTTCACCTATTTCTGAGATAACATTGATTCACTGCGTACAATTAAAAAGATACGCACAAAAGAGACCAACACAAGAACAAAACAAAACAGAAAAAAAAACATTTTTTAAACTCAAGTTCTGAATTTTGAAAACTCGAAAGTTCTACTTTTTTATTCGAAATTTCTGCTTTTTCAAACTCATATTTTCGACTGTTTTCGACTTTTCAAAAGTCGAAATATTGAATTTTTAAACTTGAAAATTTGGGTTTTTGATAGTTGACAGGGTTCTCCATAGGCGGTTATAGCCGGCTTCCCCTACCAACTATATTTTAAAGCCGACCAGCTTTCAAATTTGAAAGCCAGTCGGCAAAATTAGATATTTTACAGATCCTTATTCATATGGTACCTTTAATATTTGTCAATGATAAAATAATTACAGGTAAGTTGTCAATGATAGGATAATTACACGTAATTAACATAGTGTACATGTTGTTAGATCATAATCTCCAGGAACAATGCCTTAAATATTTCCGATTGTCAACAGTTTGTTTACCTATGCACGTGGTCAAATTGGTATGTGACATGTGCAAATCTAATTAAGAAATAGAGAACATACAATGCATTTTTAAGAGACACTGTGACATTTTTACATAAATATAGCCCTAAAATTCACAAATCAAAATTTAGAACAAGCCTAACTAGATCAAATTTTCATATGGATCAATGACGCTTATTATAATGTTGAGTTACGTCCCTTTGTAAAGTGATAAAATATACATTAAAAACCTTTTGAATGACATTTCTCAAGAAAAATTGTATACAAATGCTTAAGAAATAAATAGTTTCACACTTTTTAAGACTTTATATTGAATTTTACTGAAAACCCTACAAAATGTTGCAAATTCAAAATTTGTATTGTACCTATCTGACAAAAATTATAAAAACTTATTCTTGTTCACTCCTAACATGAGATTTTAAAAGGCTGCTGTCTGCAGTACACAACCAACCATGAAATCAAATTGAAATTGATTACATGTGGATGTTTATAGTGACAATAAGACTGTGATGATTCTCAGCATGGTAAAGGTTAAATCAAACTCATTCCAAGTAACCAAAGTAACCAATAGGGTCCATGTGAAAAGTTTGCTGGGGTCATTGTACATTTACTTCACTTAAGTTGCTGTTGGGGAAAATAAGGGATACAGTGTTTCTAGAGCAAACAGCAAAAGGACTAAAAAAGCTCAATTTTGGAATAAACTTTTGTTTAAAATCTTATCTAAGAATAGTTGTTATAGATATGAAAACAATGAAATCATCACTTAAAAAGATAAAACAAAATGTGGAAATCTCGATTTAAATAGCAAAAACATGTCCGCACTTTCTTCGCGTTGACTACGCTGCGCTTTAACTTACACTGGAAAAGTCAGCACTGTAAAACAAACGGCTATAACTGGGCATCTATGGAGAACCCTGTCATCAATGATCAAATTAAAGTTTTTTTTTTCTTTTAAATCCAAATTTTGAGTATTTAACTGTCAAAATTTTGAGTTATTCAAAAGTCGAAATTTCGACTTTTTAAAAGTCAAAATTTGAGATTTGAAAAGTCGAAATTTTGAGAATGAAGAATCCAAAATTTTTACTTTAAAAATTTCGAAATTTCGAGTTTGAAAAAGTGCTTAAAAAGTCAAAATTTTGAGATGAAAGTTGAAATATTAAGCTTGAAAAAAATCGAAATATTAAGTTTAAGTTAAAATTTCGAAAGTTAAAAATTAGTATTTTACAAAGATTGCCAATTCCGTTCCACTCCATTATATGATGACTATCAGCCCTTAGCATAGCTGAACATTTGACCCTTCGGGAGAACACATATATTTGGCAATCTCCCCTGAAGCTAAAACTTTCAAGGAAACGTGTGTGGAAAGTCTTTGACAAAAAATCATATTATACTGACAAATATGACCAGTACCGTTTGCGCCCACCTTGGATATGGATGTGGTGTTGATATCTGACGGACAAATTTAAAGGGACCATCAGAGGACTGTTGAGACCTATTTCTTCTGTTACTGATCCAGTGGTTTAAGAGAGGAAGATGTTTTAATGAAAAGTTCTGGAGCATTTACAAGAGAAGGACGAACAGACAACGCATACCACATTTCTGCAAAAACTATGCTAAAAATCTGCTAAAATTTGCTAGAGTTGTCGCCCAATTAGCACCCAAACCACACTATGCCACGTTCCCTGTATTTTAGTAAATTCGCCTACTATCTTTCTCTTGCCATCAGATTTTCACCTTTTTTTCATTTAGCCCTCTTAAAGCATAAGTTGTGAATGTTAAACTATGTTCCAAGCTGGCAACCATATTGGATTATGTATAGACCTGCCGGGGACAATCCAAGAACCATTGTTACTGAGTCCGGTTCTAATTGTATTTTCTGAGAAGATCTTTAAATAAAATATCAGCAGGGAAAGATGTTAAACTATGTTTCATTCTATTTGCTATATTGGATAAGGTACGGACCCATAAGAAACCTTTTTTTTTTTGGAATGGGCCATCTAAGGACTATTGTGACTATGTTTGATTGCAATTCGACATAGGGTTTCTGAGAACAAGATATTTGAATGTGTTTTCCTTATGGTCCAATGAAAAACTATGCTCCCCGCTGGTGGAAACCTTGGATGAGGTACTGGCATTGTGGATACCTTTTTTGAAATGGACGATCTTATGATCTTTGTAACTAAGTTTTGTTATAATTTGACTAGTGGTTTCTGAGAAAAAGTTCTTTGAATGTATTTATAACAGGGTAAAATGCTAAACTTTGTTAACTGCTGGTTGCTATCTTGGATGGAGTACGGACTTGCACAATACAAATTTTTTCAAGAGACCACCAAAAGCAGTTAAGAAATGACAATTCTGCCGCAGGACCATTTTCCATGCAGAAATCCTGCATAAGACCCTAAATTTGGGACCCCGGGATGCAAATGGGTCTTGAGCGAGTCGGGGATGCTGAAAAGTGCTGGGAGGCAAGGACCCACCAAAATAAATTAAAAAAAATTTAAACCCAATAAATCATAAATTCCGAATCTTCTCAAAAGACGGATCAGTAATTTCGATTGCTAGGTCCCGGGCGGGAAAGAGCGACGAGGAGGTGAGAAGGAAGGCACAGGTTCAAAGGGAGGCCAGATGCGGGCCGATTCTGAGGTGGCGCGACCTGCATTGGGAAATATTCCAAGTGGTGGGGGTCATAATCAGTATGGGGACGGCTGGAGAGGAAGGGGGTAGAAACGAAGGTCTTGGCGTGCAACAGGATGATCCAGGAAATGAAGCGAATACCGCGGAAAAAGTGGCACCGCTCAAGATCGATAACTATGGGATGAAGAAGTCAAAGATGAGCGGGCATGACTACTTCAACTTTGAAGTGGTGATTTGAGAGGGCGTGGGAGAATCCTTTTCTGATGATGAAACACATCGGAAAAAATATTTGAGGGCTGGTATCAGCGAGAGCCTTGGGAATGCTTGGCTAGATCTTCGTTGAAAGGGGCGAGGGTTGGCGCAGTCTATCCTTCCATCGTAGTAATTCTTAAGGCAGACGGCAGACGCACCATTTTCGCACGGGAGATGAGAATGATAGGATCTGGCCAAGCGGAGAGTATCACGATGCTTCTTCTTTGCGATTCGCTTGGCGTTCAGCGACAGCACTAAGGTGGTCGTAGCACTCAGGCAAGCGAGGGATCCAAGGGGAAGGGACACCGCGGCACCAACCCCGGTAAAAGCCGATCCCGTGGTGCCACTGGTAAGCAATAGACTGCTGATGGAGGCCACAGCTAGAATAATGGAAACTACCTTATTCGGTCGCTTATAGATGCGAAGCGTTAGCTCATATTTCTGGAACTCGGAATCCAGAAAATCATCGAGTCTGGAATCTACTTCGTCGGTCATTTATCTAAGCTCTAGAGAAGCAAGCCAAGGAGGGGACGTTCTTGAAGGGCTATTGGGCCCTAAGATCAATCTATCTGGTGCTGTTGTAGAGCTTACCATCGCTCTTAAGAAATTACCGTCACCCTGGACGATCTTTGGCAGCCAGGCTGGGGAGAGATCTAAGCCCTTCCCCGTGAGACTTCACACAGCAGACCTGGTCATCATTCTTGAGGTATAATCCAGACCCAAAGGCCTTATTGACGGCGATGCCATCAAGCCCACTCAATGCGCGCAGTCCAAGGTCTGGAAGAACGGTCTTGGCTACCATTGGGCCGGCGAGCATCGGGAGGAATCCACCCTCTTTCTGCATATTATGCTTCGACTGGGTGGTGCTCATTTCCAAGATCATTCCTCCTTCGCCGGCCCGCTTGGGCTTTTTCATCCTCTAGATCTGCCGATTCGTGAGCAGTAACGTATCATTGCCTGAGAGATTCTCGTGTGAAAGGTGGATACTCACGGGGCATGGCTTGCGCTTGGCTGCGAGTATGAGTTTATCCTTCTGGCTTGAGCTCAGGTTCAGACCATACTCGGAATACGTCATTTATTTATATCTCGCGAAGGTGGAAGCGCATGGTCAAGTGCTCGCCGCGGAGATCGATAGGCAGACCGTCCTAATCGGTGATATGCGTCACCATGGAGTGGATGGTATTCACGGTCACCGGAAGGTAGATCAGATTCTTGGGGTTCTTAACGATTTTCATGCTGGGGAGACGTTGGGGAAAAAGCTAAAGGTGACGGGCTGCTGCTCGCCGTCGACGTAGCTTTCACTGATGATATCGCTATTCGCCAGGATGTTATTGACGTTGATGATTTTCACGATAGTCTCTCCGTCTCTCGAAATATCCATTGGTCTTGGCATCGTAGATTAAGGTCTCATCGTTGAATCCTAGGACGGTCCGGATGCTATTGGGGACGTCGAAATTTACTTGGTAGTTTTCTCGCACAATGAGGAGGGCTCTCAGAGTCGCTCAGTTGGCACCGATTATGATCTTGGCGCCATGGCCATTCTGAGGCATACGCCTCTGGATCTCGGCATTGATATCATCGATATCGTAGGATCAGACCTTCAGGGCGATGGAGAACCAGCGCGCACCATCTCTCTCTCTCTCTCTCTGTGTGTGTGTGTGTGTGTGTGTGTGTGTGTGTCTTCTTTTTTTCTTTTCTTTTCCGTGCTCATGTTGTGTCTCTGTTTCTTTATTGTTTCCGATGTTGCTATTGTCCTGGGATTATTCGTTTTGAATTTACTTTATCTTCCAGTATGAAATAAAATCTCAGCAATAGGCAAATCCAAAGCTCAACCAATACCAATGCATTAGTTAAATACATTTTCTCTCGGTATATATTAGTATGCTTATCATTTATTTTTAGGAATAAAGACTGCGAGAAATTTATACAAAACAACTTTATTGCAGGGTTATTGTATGAATATTGAGGGATATTATCCATAGTACAAACTATTGTACGAGCTTACGAGTGCAAGTTTTCAATGAGTTGGAAATTTATTGCAAGCTAACTTTCTTCAAGGTTTCTTCAAGACTTAAGATTGCTTTACAAAAATAATGTAGGTGGTATATTTATTACTGTATGACTAAAAATGAATATACTACTATGTCTCATGTGCATTTACTCCATATCTTTTCATTCACCATTGAGAAATTTTCCAGATTTTGTTAGCACAATGGACTGCCAAGTTACAAATTCTAGTAGCCTTTCCTACAATTTACTAGCCCAGGGCCACAGGACTACTGTTAGTGTCGAACACTGAATTCTAAGTGTAATATATCAAAAATTTTTGTTACTGAAAATGAAGCTTTCAGAAACTTTTCTCCTAACACCAAAAAAAGGACTGAAAATGAAATGAAATGCGTGAAGATTTTGATATTAATATGAATAGAAAACCAAAACATTTTTAAATTTTTATCGGGATTTCGGGATTATCAAAAATTATGTCCGGGAAATCGGGAACCGAGTAAAATAAGTACGGGATTTCGGAATGGGACCCCCTCCTCCCCCCTCATATACGTCATTTATTTAGGTGTAAAAGTTAGGACCTTTTTGTGAATACACATGATAATAAAGCGTTGTTAAATTTTACACTGTGTTGTGAGTAAGATCCTGGCTAGTGCATTTTGCCGTGATGCATAAACTGGTATGTGTTCTAGCTCCACACAGCGGAAGACGTTCGTGCCTCTCTTTCCCAAGTCGTCGATGCGAAGCTAGGAGTAAGACGTCAGCGCTGTTTCGGAGCTTGGTATGTGTTACGTTTCAAACTGATACTGTTTTTTCCCGCGAATTCCCGACTATGTTTTGAGCGACGTCACAAAAATCTGGAAAACGTTACCACACCGCATAACAACGTTATTATCTCCCCTTTAACTGTATCGTACGCCCTTAAAGGGGACCACCATAGGACTATTGTGACCAAGTTTGGTTCAGTTTGGCTTGGTAGTATCAGGGGAGAAAATATTTGAATGCATTTCCAATAGGCTCCCTATGTTAACTTATGTTCCCTGCAGAAGGCCATCTTGAATGAGGTACTAACATAAAAATCATAAAGTTTCAAAGGGACTACCTTAAGACTTTTGTGACGAAGTTAAGTTCCAACTGGCTCAGTAGTTTCAGAGAAAAAGATATTTGAATAAATTTCCCATAGGGTTCTATGTTTAACTATATCCCGTGCTGGCAACCATCTTGGATGAGGTACAAACATAAAATCACAAACTTTAAAGGGGACCACCCAAGGACAATTGTATATAAGATTAGTTCCAATTTGCTCATTAGGTTCAGAGGAAAGACATTTGAATACATTTTCCATAGGGTCCCTATGTTAAACTATGTTCCACGCTGGCGGCCATCTTCGATGAGGTACAAACGTAAAAATCACAAAGTTTAAAGAGGACCAACTAAGGACTATTGTGACCAAGTTTGGTGCAATTTGGCTTTGTGGTTTCAGAGGAGAAGATCTTTAAATACATTTCCCATAGTGTCCCTATGTTAAGCTATGTTTCAAACTGGCGACGATCTTGGATGAGGTACAACCACAAAAAATCACAAACTTTAAAGGGGACAACCTGAGGACTAATATGACAAAATTTGAACCTCATTGGCTCAGTGATTTCATAGGAGATGATCTTTGAATGCATATTCCATAGGGTCCTATTATAAACTATGTTCCCTTATGGCGGCCATCTTGAATGAGATGCGAACCTGATGGACATACGTAGAATGGTAGTCCTTAATAAGTTATACGCTGTTGCACTTCAAATTTAACCTCTATCTCAAACGGTTTTTTAAATAAAAGTGAAAACATTTAAAAATCTTGAAAGTTCGAAGAAAGAGGGGCAATAACTCCTAGGTGTTATTTTCTTCAAGGACATGTATATCTTACTAGGCTGACCATTTTTTTAATTCAAAGTTCACTTCTACCTTCTACGATTTTCAATATATAAGACTTAAAATAACAAAAAAAAATGTTACGGAAAAGGGGCAATAACTCTAAGAGCGGGTAGATTTCGTCATGCTGATCATTTTTACTCCGTCAGATTTTCTATATCTGTAACGATTTTCAAGTATTTTCCAAAAAACGACAATTTACCCCTATGTTCTATTTTTAGTAACAGCGGCCATGTTGTTTAGTCTACGGACATAAAAATCAAAAACTTGAAAATGCATACCCAGGGATGATTCAGGCCAAGTTTGGTTAGTATTGAGTTAGTAGTTTAAGAGGAGAAAATCTGAATAAAAGTTAACGGACGGACTGACGGACAACGGTCGACGGACGGTCGACAGATGTCGAGTGATGGCAAAAGCTCACATAGCCTGTGGCCAGGTGAGCAAAAAAAAAAAAGAAGGGCCAACGTTGGCCCAGCAAAAACTGCAATCGTTGGCTAATGTTGGATGCTTACGTTGGGCCAACGTTTTAAGTACAAATTGCGCAACATTAGCTCAACTTGTTTGTACTGAGTTGGTCTAATGCTATGGTCCTAAGAACTGAATGCTTTTCGTTGACTTAATGCGGTAGGAACGATGAGATAACGCAATGGAAAAACGTTGACACAAGTATCACCTTTACTTTAATATCCAAGTATGCTACAGAGTTTGCATAAGATAAAATATGTTGAATTATCTTCAAAATAAAATAAATCATTACAAAAACAGTAATATTGTTAGAGCGTTTCTGGATACTCTTTTTAAAACAGAAATGCAAATACGTATTAAATTATTCAAAATGAAAGTAAGTATAAAATGAACAGAAGGCCAGGAAGTATAAAAATTAACAAACTTCTTTAATGTAGTGACGAAACATAAGTTGTCGGAAAAGGCCATATGCAAAAATTAAATTTACACTAAGTTCGGTATTTACTTCTTGTTGTTTGGCCAGCTTTTGATCAACATTGCATTTTTAGCGATGGGCTCACGTCAGATTGGACAGCATTTTGCCATTTTGTTTTCGACTGTTGGTTTTATGTTAGTTATTGTTGTTTGGTTAGCGTTGCACCAACGTTGTGTTTTAAGCATTGGCTTATTATTTAGATTTCCAAACACCTTTAGTTCAACCGTTTGCTTTATATTGGTCAATTTTTGTTGGTTGGGCCTTTGGGTGACGTTTGGCCAACAGTGGACCAACGATGGCTGGTGAGCGTCAACCATTGACAAACGGTACAACATACTGTCAACATTAGCCAAATGTTAGCCTGCGTAATTGGTTATAATAAAAATCAATTAAAAACTATAAACTAAATACTAACGTTTCTTCAACATTTTCTTTGTGAATTATTTTTTCCTAAGTTTGATATTTATTTTGGTTTACGGTTCTGACACGGTTTGTATACTTTATATCTTTTATTCTTATTCAATTGAAATCATTTTAGGACAAAAGAAAAACAGGGATGTCAAAATAAATAATGGTGAGTCCACTTTATATTCATAGCATGACATCAACAACTAGATTATATATTCTAAAGTTAAAAAGGTATCTTCTTATGGTACGCTGGTCATTGCATTAAAATGTAAGTAAACTTTTTTATCAAATCCTGTCCTATTTATCTTTTTTTTAAATATATAGGTTGATCACTATAACAATGTAGATGATATTCATGCAAGCATCTTTCTAAAAAAAGACTCTTAAATCTAAACCGAATTACTGTATTGGTGGTAAACGGTCTGATCTTTGACATTGTTATTCTATCCTCAATTGTATCATACTTGCATTGATCAATGTCATATTGTATTTTTTGAAGAATCTCTTGATTTTCTTCTTTGAACACTATAATAGAAAAAAAATAATTAACTTAATATTATAACATTTGCATATTATTATGGGTATTGTTGTCAGAGTGTTGATTGCTCGAAGTGATGCACTCAGAACCTAAACCAAATAAGTATATTTGATCTTATTAGAATTGTGCAACTGTATAGCGGACCAACCGTTCATCAAATAATTGATATCTTGTTTATTTAATATGTTTCACAAAGATATGTTATCTTTGTCTTTAATGCGATGGAAGTAATACTTTCAGTCATTGGCATCACCATTAACCTAACTTAACTGTAATATTTAGATTAATTATATATAAATCTAGACTATTAATACAATACAATTACCACCCTAGAAAGTGTATGACCCAGCGGTTTCTCGCCCCGAGATATTAAGGTCACCCGAGAGCTTGTTCCAGGGTGACCTAAATTTCGAGGGGAGAGAAACCGCTTAGTCACACACTATCTAGGTTGGTAACTGTTATATTATATCGAATTTTCTTGTTCACCGGTTGACCTTCCTACGCGGCCCACCGCTAACCGGTTGACCCAGTGAAATTTCAAATGTCATGTGACACGATTTGGACAAATCAGATTATAGATATTTAAATGAGTATATAAAATTCAAGTTTACTCCCATATTAACAATATTTAGAAATAAGTCGAGTAAATAACTGGATAAAAAAATTTATGTGTGTAAGCATGTAAAAAAGCTAGCAGATTATTATTTATGGAGATGATGTGGATGTGTCGTCATACTAGAAATATCCCATAAAAGTAGGTAACGGTTGACGAACGTATAGGGACCGCTTATTTTCACTGTGCAGAACTATACAATGGTAGCAGGTTGTGATACAAAATGACTATGACTAGACAACTCACTCAAAATAAAATTAAGTGGAAGCTATTTGCAATTTTTGACTCAAACTTCAAAGAAAATTCAACAAATTAATCTTACTTATATATCTCTCGTCAAAGCTGATCAAACGTAATGTATACCTAACTATCTGAGTTACCATGATCTTCAGTTGACCATGAGGTCGTGGGTGCATAGACACATTTACTTTATCGATCTACAACATGTACTTGAGGCAATTACAATTATTTGATTGATTACAACTTTTTGGGTAATCTGAGACTACACGTAAAATATCATACTAAAATCGACAAGAGTTGTACTCTTTTAATAGAGATATCCCATAAAAGTACGTAACGTTTGATGAACGTATAGGGACCGTTTATTTTTGTACTATTGAAAAAAAAAATCAATGATAGTAAGTTTTCACTCCAAATGGCAAATACTGTACACCCGACTTGATATAAAATAAAGTGTATTCTATTTGCATTATTTTCAGCAACTTTTAACACTTTAACAGTCGTTAAATCTGGCTCGTATCTCTTTCGTCAAAGCTGGTCGTACGAACGATACTGATTGGATGACCCTGACCTTAACAAGGCATCTGTGAGCCCCTGCTCACTAGAAATACCCCCGCTCTCAACTTCAGCTATTTAGTGGCCTGCAGAAGTTGGAAAAGGCATGTAACAATTTAGCACAAAATGACTGAAAATTGACTCAGTAGGTTAACAGGAAGTAGTAACCAGACAAATCTAAAAATGCATCTCACAGTATGGCTTGACTATACAATGACATTTGTATCATTCACCATTGCAGAGAAATGGTTGACGAAAAATTTGGCGGACGGACAGACGGACGAAATAACTGAAAATTGACTAAGTCGGTAAACAGGAAGTAGTGACCCACAGGTCTGAAAATACACCGCACAATATTGAATGACCATACAATTTTTCTGACAAAATTTCAAATTTGTACCATTTACCATTGCAGAGAAAAGCTTGACTAAAAATTGTGATTGACAAACGAAAAAGGCTGAAAATTGACCAGGTCGGTAAACAGGAAGTAGTAATCTGACAGATCTGATAATGCATTCCACAATATGCCATGACTATACAAAGCTTCTGACAAAATTTCAAAGTTGCATCGTTCACCATTGCAGAGAAAAGCTTGACGAAAATTTTGACGGACGGACGGATGGAATTACTGAAAATTAGCTAAGTCAGTAAGCAAGGAGTAGCAACCCAACTGCTACATCCTACAAAATGGCATGATTATTCAAAGCTTCTCACGAAATTTCATAGTTGTATCATTTACCATTGCAGAGAAAAGCTTGACGAAAACTGTGACGGACGGACGGACGGAATGACGGACAAAGGTAAAACAGTATACCCCCTCCTCCCTCGGAGCGCGGATATAACCAGACCATGAAGCTGTAGATCGATAATCTAATTTTACTAAATCTTTGACGCATGATCTTCTTGATCAGTGTTCAGAATTAATTTACTACTTTTTTCGGCAATGAGAGATTATTTAATGCTACGAGGTCATACTGAAATTGAAAAGAGCAATCTCTTTTATAACTTTTGTTTTTAAGCAACTATTTGATGATTTTATATAAAGTACAATATTTTGAGAATGTAGTAATCTAACGTATTAGGAGAAAAAGAGATATGAAATTAAGTAAGATATATTTTAACGAAGAAAAAAGATAATGATAAATCTGAAAAAAGTCGTATTCAGTCAGTATTTTTTTCTTCAAGTGCGTGGGAAAAATTTAAGGAAGTGAAGCCCCTTCCAAGCCATTTAGTGATAAACGGATTCTCGATCTATGCACTGCTTCAGGATCAAGACCAGTAATGATTCATTTGGGCTGAGTGTCATGAAACCACAATTGCATGGCAAAGCTATAAGTATCTTCTTTTAAAATGTTTATATTCTATTTAATGAATTCTAAGAACATGTATATTTCACAATGGATATGGAGTAAATAAACATGAAACCAAAACACATATTTTAACTCCAACTGCAATTAATTTTAATGAACTGTAAGGCCATTTCGGTTATTAATTCCTCATTAGCAGCACCAGAACCCAAACATAGGAAATCCAAAATTTCCAAAAATGTTTATAATGTATAAAACCAAACGAAATTCGAATAATCAGTAATATCAAATATATAGCTAAGAACAATACCATCATGGAGGAAGTTAAACCTTAGAATTTAGAATTTACATAAATTGAATGCACATATTTTAGAAAGAATTCCATATGTCACCCTTTGGTTGACTTAGCAGAATAAGCATCGAAATACTTGGGGGATGCGCTTATAAAGATTGATTGGTTGATTGGTATTAGTATTACGTCCAGTGAGCAATATTTCGGTTATATCAGAACGAAACTGGAAAAACAATTAAAACAAAAAAAAAACAAACAAACAAAAACAAAAAAAAAGAAAAAGAAGAAATACATAAAGGTTGAAGGGACAACCCGGTATAGACAGGACATTCCCCTACCCACCACCTGGGGACCCGCCCTGCACCTGCTAAGCAATATAACATTGTCTATAATTTTGGTATAAAATATTTCTTTTGTTATAAAAAATCTTAGGATTATATAATATTATGTATTATTAATATATAATTAGAAAAGTAAAATACATGATGTGTTCGATTAATTACACAGACGTACTGCTTGATAATTTGTACCCCACCCCTCCCAAACACACACACACACACACACACACACACTACGGGAAAAAATCGAAAGAAAGGCTTATGGTTATCTGTTTATTGTGAAATTGATTATGGTTGGCTTCACTTGATTTCCACAGTTTTGTGGATATTTCTTTTTTTCTATTCGGTTAGTTTTGTGTATGTTATAAATTTTATGATAAACAATCAGCAGCATTATATATAGAGATATTCAAGATTTATATATTTCCTTCTGTGAAACATCAATGAATAAAGTTAAATATAAAGTAATAAGTGTTTGTAAAATTAAATGTGTAGAAAAAAAGTAACGGGGTAAAAAAAAATGTGACAGGAAGTAGAAAATCCATGCACTGGTAAGTTTCGAGGATAGTTGTCTGTAAGAAGTGCTGATCCTTCCATAACACATGAAAAGACATGAATTTACATCGCATCAGGAAAAAATAATAAATCGTCGGAACCTTCCCTTGAAAAGGGGAATGTGGTTCTAGAAAAAGAGCTATTTTTGCCGTTTTGTTTTCTCACTTTTCTTAACATTACGCACGATTTTTTTTTTGAAGAAAAAGTCCATGAAACACCCCACCTTGCAGCCTCCATAGTAGATTTATTCACATGTAAAACTGCATTATACCGACAACAACAGTTAAATATCGGAATATAAATGCAATAGTTTAGAACGTGACCGACAGACGTAATCACCAATGACACATATGAAAAAGGTCTGTCCGATTCTGACAGAACATTTATGAGGTTCTTTTTGTATGGAAGTGCCTAATATATTATCCTGGAGAAATAGAAACATATAAACCATCGATTCCAAAATAATTCATCTGCCATAGAAACTATCACAACAGTTACAACAGTTACAATGGATATGACATCGCTGTTTTACTTTGCATACGATATAGGATCACATTTGTTTGCTTCTTGATCATAGGCGAGTGACGTCGAGATAGGTGTTTCTCGTGGAGTTACGTACTTTTATTGAATATCTCTTATATAACGTTTGTTTTGTCAGCAACTTTTTGCTAATTATGTATCAATTTAACAAGATAGATCGTTACTGAAAATAGGAGAATAAGATAATCTGGCTCAGGATGTACATAAAAATATATAACGGCAAGTTACTGTACAGAAGAATTTAAAAAAAAATCATCTCTCAGCCAAAAGAATAAATAAAAAGAAATCAAGCGCGAGGGAAAATATATGTCTGATGAAGTTCAAAGCCCCCTCCTAACCCATTAAATAGTTGCTGATGTTGATTCCTGATGTATGCATCGCGCAAAAATATGCTTTATTCGGTTATGAATAATTCTACCACGGTTGGTTTCTTGACGGTCTCAAAAGGGATTTTTTTCTCAGTGACATTGGGAAATGGATACTGAGGTAATACTAACAGATAATCGGGTAGAGCATTTAATGACAAAATGCCACAAATTCAAATATATACAAAAACAATTATAATAAGTGACTAGAGTTAGACAATTTCATTTACTACAGTACAATTTATACTATACCTTTAAGAGGAGAGCGAAGGTGGGGCATAAAAAGCACCCAATGCAATACACAGAACATATGAAAAGGTGGATGGAAGGGGGGAAGAGTATTTAAGACATACGTATCCTGTAGAATACGGCGATTTATCAGGAAAAGACTTAAATACATTGATCAATCGCAGGTTTTTTTTTATTTTTGTTTGTTTGTTTTTTTTTTTTTTTTTTTTTTTTTTTTTCCTTTTTTATTTATTTATTTAAAGTCCTTGTGTGTTATGTATAACAATCAACCCGACATTTATGCAAATGCAGAGCGACAAATTTAAATAAAAGCTCTTTCATAACGCTTAAAGATTATAAGAACGCTCAGGGTTTGACAAGCAAATACATGTTCGTAAAAGAATAATATTGATTGTTTGATTAATTCATATATATTAATGTCTTATTATTAAAAGTGACCCTTTCAACAATTACATAATTACTTACATAAATATGATAAAGAAAGAAAATATTTTATCTTATTCCTTTTCGGAAATATTTCAGCTACATCATTATATTAAATGAATACGAATTAGAAGGTATGAAGAAAATCACAGGGTAAAGAAAATGTTTTGATTAAAGCTTTGTTGGCATAGGATATGAAGAAGTAAATAATACGATAGGTATTTTTGGAGAGCATTTCATTCGAAGAAATTCTTTTTCGTGGACCAGCCAAGGCACAGATGAGGAGTACCCCTTGGGGTTCCTTTAGCGTTTAACACCTTTCTCTATTTTCAGGCAACTTTTTCACT
Organism: Modiolus philippinarum; assembly: GCA_002080025.1. NCBI lineage: Eukaryota > Metazoa > Mollusca > Bivalvia > Mytilida > Modiolidae > Modiolus > Modiolus philippinarum. The sequence goes on from MJUU01020539.1 coordinate 69,351, forward strand.
TAATTTAAAAAAGGGGGATCAAACGCCCGGAGCCCCTTGGGATTGAAAAAAATATACTAATTCATTCTTAATCAAGTTTATTCTGCTGACAACATCAAAATACAAATGTCATGTAATATAAAACGTTTCCGATAATCGATAATCGAAAATCATGATCAATAGATATCAAAAAGTTCGGATCGATTCAGTCGTACAATACATATGGTGTGTTATATATTTTTTTGCAATTCTTTATTTTTTGAAATTCACCAATTTGTACAAACTTTTTAAGATTGAAGACATTACTATATAATCACATATTATAATCATATTTCTCTGAATAAATGTAGTAAACAAGAAGAGAAACAAATTTTACTCGTGAAGTTAAGTAGTTTTTGGGATATCTCTATTAGACCGAAAGATAGTTGAGGAAAACCGGAGAATACAGTTTACAAGAATGGGATTTTTACATTGGTGGTATATGGTGGAAACTGACTGTTTTAAAGAAAGCAATAACGTTAACTATACGCAAAAGATTACAAACACCCTAAGCTGTCGATGATTCTATCGTATATTTGTTTCTTCACATAGACTACCTGGTATTTTTGATGAGATACAGAAATACGTCGGACATGGATATTCATTGTCTAATGCAAGCAATATTAACCTTAATATTCCTAGAGATTTGATAGTACTGATACATGATATGCAGATCATCTAGGTTTCGCTGTATATGCGAGTGACTTGACTTGTCAAGTGTCAGCTTTAATGCATCTATCTAGCACATGGCTACGCTATTTGCGTGTTCTTAATAAGTTGATCACCTTTTTAAAACTTTTTTGTTATACTTCTAGGTTCTCATGGGTCAAAAACCGTTGGTCCGGGTACGTTGGACTCAACGAAGGAAATGATAAGGCACATATTTTCTCCAATACAACTGATAAGCTATGTCTTACGGTTTTCGAGATAACTCGGCGTATGTACGGTTGACAAAAACTTTTTTACGGTTACTAGGGGTAAAAATACTTCTGGTTTTCAAAAGTATCAGTATTATGTTTTTTATTCATCATTCCAAAACACCTAATGTCACTCGCAGTTTCATGGGATTTCACACTGTGACTGTCTTGGTTTTGAATAATGTGTTTTTTGTTTCTGTGCTTTGTTACTGTTAAGCCTCATTGTTTTCTGTGTTCTTGCTTTTGCTGTGTCTTTAGACTTCGATTTTTGTTATAGCTCTCCTTTGTTCCTTCGGTAATCTACTGCCGTTGTTCTAAATCCAGAAGTTGCGTCTCCTGAACATGAAATTTTTTTTCTCGTTATATTTGATCAGCTTTCTATTTCGCTTTCTGAATTTACCCACTAACAAGGTAAAAGGTCAAAGTTGACATCATTTTAAAGCTCAAACATAGTCATGATCAATGATGCAGGTCTCAGGTATCTACTACATACGGTTTTCGAGATATGAATTGCTAAGGAAATTCAAAACTTTACAAAGGACGATAACTAAAAAATACCATTCTGCACGGTTTCGATCCAAATGTAACGAAGTTCCGCCGTTACCTCAGGAACGTTTTATTTCCCGTTAAACTAGTTTTTTTTATGGGACACATAACTCCAAATTTTGTCGTTTCCTCAGATCTGAGGTCTCCGGGTGATATCAATTTACATAACTCAGTACCGAAATGATATGTCGCATAGTTTTTCTGTCAACTGTTATGCGGGAAAAAATGATTAAAAAGATAATTGTTCAGAGAGCATTGCAAGGTCTTTCCCCAGTTTTCATCGTGCAAAAATTAAATGAGTTCGATATTATTGTTAATTCTAGTCAAAATTATGATGTAAACAAGAGTTCTGAGCTCTTTGAGTCTTTTATTTCGTGTTTACTAAGAAAGATTTCGAAAAATTAGCTTGTTACGAAGGACAAAAAGTCACTGCTGGTTAGCAATATCATCTATTTTCCTTTTAACGGCACAACAAAACTTTTCAGGTATTGTTGCTGAGGAATATAATGGCAGAAAATGTTGTTGAAAGGAACTTTGCCCTTTTTTTACCTTGGCCCCATTTTTAAGCAATGTTACTTATTTCCTGTTAACAACATACAAATTTTTAAGGTATTAAAATCACTATGTGATTGCTAAGGACTTTTTCGAAAATCAGCTTGTTGCTTTGGAGCCACTCCCGGTTTTCACAACATTTCAATACATTTAAGGTATTGTTACTTTGTATTTTTATGCCAAATAATGTTGTTGCCAGGGACCTTGATCTTCAGCATTTACCCTCGTTTGTAGAGCACTTTTACTGTTTATATTCTTATTGAAAGTGTCTTTGCATCTCTAACGGTATTTGAGATATAAGCTAGAAACCCTAAAATCGAAACCTCGAAAAATATTTTTTCTTTTGACAATAAATTCAATTATTTTGAACCAAATATGAAAATGTAGTATTCAATGAGACAATTCTGCCAATACAATTGTCACCTCTCTCCTACTTTTTTAGATTTTAGTAAAAAAAATACCATAAAAATTGGCTATGACCTTGACCTTTGAACTTGATGACCTTCATGACCTTTGACCTTCAGAATCTGCTAAAATTGATGATCTCTTCTTACTGATTAATTTGATATGTTCATTGACTACACTATTCGTAATTGTTTAAAAGTTATGTGATTTTTTTTTCAAACCGCGTCAAGAGCAATAAATCTTTTTTCAGGCAATGGAGAGTTTCGGTCGAAGTAAAAAACAAATTTAGTCTTTTCTGTGTTTAACATTTTTGCCTTTATAATTCATCAGACATCTAGTACATTACGATTTCTGAGTTATCTACAAACAAGGTTCAAGTTCAAAAGTCAAAATCGAAGATGAACTTTGACATAAAAAGTCCAAAAATTTGCTGTGACCCTGATCAGTGATCTTGATGATCTTTGACCTTGGCCTCATATTGAAAGTGTACTTACTGATTACTTTAAACATATATGTTTACTACAATATACTCAAGCGTTTAAAATCTATTCGCAAAAAAAAGTTTTTAGCAAAGTTTCCTTTGAATGAATCTTATGAGGATCTTAGTGAGAGGAGTGTTTTGCAATACAATATTTTTCATAATTTGTTTTATCTTTTCCGAAATATCGCGATAACAAAATTTCGAATGGCCGCAATTTTGAAAATGGCAGACGAAAAAACTTTTCCCCAAATTTGTAATCAGGACCATGAAAGCTACCTGGAAACCAAATTTCATCAAAATCCGATAGTTTTGAGAAATCGACATATATATTTAGATGTCACAAACGCGTTACCGCGGTCGCTACCAAAAATAAAATGTTTTCATGAAAAATCATTCTGAGTATGAATGCAACATTTCACTCAACTCAGAAAAATTGATATCGTTTACTGTTTCTGACCAAACATGATAACAAGATAAATCGTTATCGGAGAGATAACTATGTTACTAAAATTTATTTGTTTTATAGGGTCAGAACGCTTCAGCACACCACTAAACCGCTTAATTGTACCAAGTATCACATTGTATTTCATATATCGTATTTGATCTTTCTTCGGAGTTGACATGTCCAACACGGCGGGTGTCTTATAAGAAGCAGGAGATGCTTACACTACCGGTGCATCTAATCTCGGTCATGGTTTTTCATTGGGACCGCGTTGTTCATTTTTGTATGTGTGTGTTTTTAACAATGAAGGGATATGGAGTAAATGCAAAGGAGACAATGTCTCTATAAATACATACATTTAGGTGCTGACGCAACATTCCATCCAAGTGCACTCCAAAAGCGTTCCTCGCGTGTACTTCGTGTGCACTTGAAAGTGATTCAATGACAGCCTAGACTCAGTGAACTTGTGGCCACTTTCAAGTGCACTTGAAAAGAAGATGCGATCGCGAGAGTGATCGTAAAGTACACTTGAAGTGAACTTCGTGGCAGCTTTGGATTGCTCTTAACAATTAATCAGTTCCTGCGGTGAGTTCAAACACATGATATTAATATGACGAAATTTACTTTAAGCAAAAAGTATGACAACTCTACGACTCTATTTTTGATTTATTAATAAATTAAAACCAAAATGCTATTATAAATCATAGCGTTCTTTTTGTTTATTTATACATTCCATGCTTACGTCACATGCTTCTTAATAAATCTTTCAAAAAAGGGTATTTTTCGAGGCCATTGTTCATGCTGGAGACATAAAATTCATATGTAATTTCAAACAAACTTTCTCGCAATACCAAATTTGTGCATCTTTTGTCAAAAATGACCTCAAAAGTGGGAGATACTATTTGTCAGTGCTTATTTCAATTGTCGCGACACATCATTTATATGTATGTCTCTAAAAATTACCTTATAAGATTGAAATATTTTGCATGTTAACTTTTTACCTTTCTCGCAATACGAAATTTATACATCTTTTGTCAAAAATGTACTCCAAAATGGGAGATATTATATGTTGGTGCTTATTTAAATTGTCGCGACTCAACATTTATATGTATTTTTCCCAAACATACCTTATAAGATTGAAATATTTTGCATTTTAGCTTTTTTCCTTTCTTGCGATGCCAAATTTATACATCTTTTGTCAAAAATGACCTCAAAAGTTGGAGATATTATTTGTCAGTGCTTATTTCAATTGTCATGACACAAGATTTACCTTGTAGGATTGAAATATTTTGCATTTTAGCTTTTTTGCTTTCTCGCAATACCAAATTTATACATCTTTTGTCAAAAATGACCTCAGAAGTGGGAGATATTTTATGTCGGTGCTCATTTCAATTGTCGCGACACAAAATTTATATGTATTTTTCCTAAATACCTTATAAGACTGAAATATTTTGCATTTTAGCTATTTTCTATTTTTTTTTTGTACATGTACTCCTCTTACGTCCTTGCCTTCGCCGTAATCTACCTTAGTTAAAGACCCAGTGCAGCGAGCTCTTTTTGCCTCCAACTGTTTTAATATGTACAACAGACAACTAACTAGTGTCTTGGAAAAAATTGGGCTATCGAATGTGGCCAGTTTCATTCTAAATTACATTTGCATATTTGGTATTATTTACAAACAAATTCTAAACAATCCCCATTCACCATGACAAATATCATGAATATCAATTCTGTCCAACATTATTGACAAAAAGGCAAAGCTGGGGGGATAAAAATAGTCACAGGATCAACGATCCCCCCACCCGATGCTGCACAACATGTCAAAACACCCAAGACGGATTATCTTATTAGCACCAAATTGTCTAACCTCAAGAACTGACCATTCCCAAACCAGGTCCCTGAAAATCACCCGCAGAAACCCACAATGGTGTTAACACAAATTATACCTTTTTGAAACAGCACATAAATCTCAGTGTGATATTCATTTGATAATTATCTACGTTGTATATTCCATGAATGACCCGAAAACGAATGTCAAACAAATATCAAACTGACAAAAAATCCAGTTTGATATTCATTTGATATTCATCTACGTTGCACATTCAATGAATAACCCGAAAATGAATGTCAAACGAATATGGAACTGACAAAAATCCCAGTTTGATATTCATTTGATATTCAAATCTGTTCTATAACGCTTGAACAGTCCGGAAACGAATGTCAAACGAATATCGAACTAAAACAATTTCAGTTTGATATTCATTCGATATTCATCCCAGTTGCATAAATAGTCCGGGAACGAACGTCAAACGAATATCGAACTGACAAAATTCTCAGTTTGATATTGATTTGATATTCATCTACGTTGTATATTCAATGAATGACCCGAAAAAGAATGTCTAACGAATAAAGAACTGACAAAAATTCAAGAGTGATATTCATTTGATCTTCATCTACGTTGCACATTCAATGAATTACCCGAAAACGAATGTCAAACGAATATCGAACTGACAAAAATCCCAGTTTGATATTCATTTGATATTCAAATCCGTTCTATAACGCTTGAACAGTCCGGAAACGAATGTCAAACGAATATCGAACTGAAACAATTTCAGTTTGATATTCATTCGATATTCATTGCAGTTGCATAAATAGTCCGGGAACGAATGTCAATCGAATATCGAATTGAAATAAATCTCAGTTTGATATTCATTTGATATTCATCTACGTTGTATATTCCATGAATGACCCGAAAACGAATATAAAACGAATATCGAACTGAAAAAAAAAATCCAGTTTGATATTCATTTGATATTCATCTACTTTGCACATTCAATGAATAACCCGAAAACGAATGTCAAACGAATATCGAACTGACAAAAATCCCAGTTTGATATTCATTTGATATTCAAATCTGTTCTATAACGCTTGAACAGTCCGGAAATGAATGTCAAACGAATATCGATCTGAAACAATTTCAGTTTGATATTCATTCGATATTCATCCCAGTTGCATAAATAGCCCGGGAACGAATATCAAACGAATATCCAACTGACATAAATCTCAGTTTGATATTCATTTGATATTCATCTACGTTGTATATTCAATGAATGACCCGAAAACGAATGTCATACGAATATCGAACTGAAAAAAAAGTCCAGTTTGATATTCATTTGATATTCATCTACGTTGCACATTCAATGAATAACCCGAAAACGAATGTCAAACGAATATCGAACTGACAAAAATCCCAGTTTGATATTCATTTGATATTCAAATCCGTTGTGTCCAGAATCGAATGTCAAATGAATATCGAACTGAAACAATTTCAGTTTGATATTCATTCGATATTCATCCCAGTTGCATAAATAGTCCGGGAACGAACGTTAAACGAAAACCCAACTGACATAAATCTCAGTTTGATTTTCATTTGATATTCATGTACGTAGTATATTCAATGAATGACCAAAAAACGAATGTCATACGAATATCGAACTGAAAATAATCCAGTTTGATATTCATTTAATATTCATCTACGTTGCACAATCAATGAATAACCCGAAAACGAATGTGAAACGAATATCGAACTGACAAAAATCCCAGTTTGATATTCATTTGATATTCAAATCCGTTGTGTCCGGAATCGAATGTCAAATGAATATCGAACTGAAACAATTTTAGTTTGATATTCATTCGATATTCATCCCAGTTGCATAAATAGTCCGGGAACGAACGTCAAACGAATACCCAACAGACATAAATCTCAGTTTGATTTTCATTTGATATTCATGTATGTAGTATATTCAATGAATGACCCAAAAACAAATGTCATACGAATATCGAACTGAAAACAATTTAGTTTGATATTCATTTGATATTCATCTACGTTGCACAATCAATGAATAACCCGAAAACGAATGTCAAACGAATATCGAACTGACAAAAATCCCAGTTTGATATTCATTTTATATTCAAATCTGTTCTATAACGCTTGAACAGTCCGGAAACGAGTGTCAAACGAATATCGAACTGAATCGATTTCAGTTTGATATTCATTCGATATTCATCCCAGTGACATAAATAGTCCGGGAACGAACGTCAAACGAATATCGAACTGACATAAATCTCAGTTTGATATTCAATTGATATTCATCTGCGTTGTATATTCAATGAATGACCTGAAAAACGAATGCCATACAAGTATCAAACTGAAAAAAAATCCAGTTTGATATTCATTTGATATTCATCAACGTTGCACATTCAAGGAATAACCCGAAAGCGAATGTCAAACGAATATCCAATTGACAAATATCCCAGTTTGATATTCATTTGATTTTCAAATCCTTTGTGTCCGGAATCGAATGACAAACGAATATCGAACTGAAATAATTTCAGTTTGATATTCATTCGATATTCATCCCAGTTGCATAAACTGTCCGGGAACGAACGTCAAACGAATATTCAACTGACATAAATCTAAGTTTGATATTCATTTGATATTCATCTACGTTGTATATTCAATGAATGACCCGAAAACGAATGTCATACGAATATCGAACTGAAAAAAAATCCAGTTTGATATTCATTTGATGTTCAAATCCGTTGTGTGCGGAAACGAAAGTCAAACCAATATCGAACTGAAACAATTTCAGTTTGATATTCATTCGATATTCATCCCAGTCGCATAAATAGTCCGGGAACGAATGTCAAACGAATATCGAACTGATAAAAATCTCAGTTTGATATGCATTTGATATTCATAATTCTTTTATTCAGTTTAACAGGTAATAAACATGAATATCAAACGTTGCTTTTTTACCGTTTGATATTCATTCGATATTCAAGTTTTGCTTTATTTCATAACAATTAACATGAATATCGAACGAATATCAAACGGTAAAAATTTGTACTTGATCCCGGTCTCATTGAGAGTTTTTTTTTTCAAGATATTTTAAGGAAATAGAGGGAAATGGTTTTTATTGGGTAACAAATTTTGTGCAGACAGCTAAATGGATACTACCAGACACTTTGGTAAAGGTAAACTACAGTAAGGTTTTTTTTTATTTTATATTATTTGGGGAGAGTGAATAAGTTGGGGAAGACGGAGCCTTGAATTTGACATTGTAAAATTTGACAGCAACTGTCTGATGTTTCATTAATTTTGAAAACACTCAGTTTGCCTAGAACTGTTTTCGGTATTTATTTCGCTTCAAATGTTCTGCATTTATTCCCTTTTAAAATTGTATAAAGTATTGCCAGTCACATGAGCTAAAAGGATAAAATGTTTACTGCACAGAGATAATTTATGTTGGATTTGACAACTTATCTCCAAGACGAAATTGTCTATTTATACCACTTTCGCCTTTTTCAAATAAATTTCACCCCATGTCCTTGCTAAGAGATCGCATTTCTGACAATTACATCTTTGTCGCGCTTTTTTATTTTTATTCTAAACGAAACGGATTGTACAGCAATTCAAGTAGTGTTTACATTAGCAACTGATGATATACACTCCTTAAGTAATACAAAGTGATAAACGTTATCATCGCTAAGGGAGATAACAACACTTATTAAACCGGCCTATACGCAGGATTTCAAGCGAGAGGTCAACGGGATTGAGGCAATATAATCGTTGAAAAACGGACCTGAAAACGGGAAAAGGGTGTCCAGGATTGGAAATTGAACCTGCAAAACGGGAAAAGTTACCTCTTTTAAAAGTCTTTGTAAAATATTCCCCGCGAATTCGGAACAGAAAATCGGCAAGAATACGGCATTTCGGGAAACGGATCTACAAACTATGCATGTTTTGAATATGCTCAATGAAATGTATAGTATATTTTCCCTGACCGATAAACAGAATTAGCCTCTAAAGTGTATTCGAACTATTCGATCAAATTATGAAGTGCTGAATTTCGAACTGTTGTCTGACGTTCATATAATTCTACACGTCTGTTTTCATTTTTGTAGCTGGAAAATATTATCTGACATGTTTTATATTTTATATATAACTGCATTGGTATTTTTTCGCATTTGCTTATCCAAGAGAACGCTGCGTGGAAATAATTTTTTATTGCCTCAGCTATCGCTTTAAATGCGATCTAACTATACATATATATATACGATAACCTCGTTTTAAGTAGTGATCCTCGCGACAGCTTTCAAGTGTACTTGAAGTTCACTAGTGAACGCGAAAATACCTGTCATGGAATAGCTACCTATTCCAAAAATTTGAACTTTGCGACAGCTAAGAGAACGCGAAGTGCACTTGAAAAGTGAACTTCAAGTTCACTTTAAGGGGGTAGACCTGGAAAAGCCTAAAATGTTCCACTCGTTTATTTTTTTTAATATTTTCACTATTAAAACTACACATGTTCAAGTCGACTTTAAGCAGTTTTTAACAATTTTTACCATCCCGTTTTATGTGTAGTGGTCATCAAAGATACCCTGTTCCCTCATATTATTTGGTCCGTTCAGGACTTGATTTTGGTGTATAAAATTGGCTCTAATTGAATTTGTATTTGATTTAAAATTATTTCAAACGCAAAATTCTGTAGTTTAGACATGTGTGAAAGTAAGCATGAATAATTATAGCAAATTTAACTAGTTTGAACTGAAATACATGGGAGATTTAAACAGTATAGACTGAAATGTTTCCTCTATTTTGATCACTTTTAAACACTTCTTATAAAAAATTCCGTCGTTTAATTTTCACCAAAAACTGAGAATAAAAACAAATATGTAATATATATTAATTTTTTTTTAAATTCTACCGTCCAATTTTTTCTTAATTTAGAAAAAGGTGTGTAAAAATCCATAAAATTGCTGAATCTGTGCTATAAATTACCTCCCTTGGAATAAATCCGACTTTTACAGATTTTCATTATCTTTGGACACCATTGCAAAAATGAAGAGTCAAATGATCTCATTATAAATAACTGGATGTTGTGTATTTGTTTCCATGACAAAATGAACATTTATTTGCTGTGTGGATGTTTTTTTTTTTTTTTTTTTTTTT
>MJUU01020539.1:80060-110709 GCA_002080025.1 Modiolus philippinarum
TTTTTTTGATGTTGCCATTGTCGTTTGATTTTTCGTTTTAGACTGGCAATTCTCAATTATTTTGATATGTCGCAATACTTTTTCGCAAAGACCCGCTGAAAAAGAAAATATAATAATAATAATAATAATAATAATAATAATAATCAGAAAAATACAATAAGGTCTTTCAACTTTAGTGGGAAAGGCCTTAGTAATTATTATAATCCGAAAAATTACAAAAAAGGTCTTTCACATGTGGTGAAAGAACTTAACATAAGGTCTTTTACTATGAGGAAGGACCTTAGTAACAATAATCATAAGCTATTTATCAGCCATCTGTAACAGTTTTCTGAGTTAATCAACTAACAAGGTCTATGTTAAAAAAAAATCCCACGTCGTTGCAACCTGAAAAAAAAAAACCAAACATTTCTCAAAAATTATAATAATAATAATCTAAAAGGCTATAAATTTAAAAAGAACTTAAAAAAAGATTAAAAATCTCTTACTACTCCAACCCACGTTAATTCTAATAAAAAAGAAAACAAAACAAAACAAAAAACAAAAAAAAATAAAAAAATAAAAAAAATAAACACTTTTTTCCTTGACATTTTGAGATGTGACCTAAGTTCAAAAGTAAAGTTCCAAGGTCTCTACGACTTTTTGTTTATGAATATTAAGCATAACATACCCAAAATCTGTCAAAGAGCAATAACTCAAACAAAGAGTCGTCTACTTTAATCTCAGCTCAAATGTAACAAAGTTGAGTCTCTTTATATCAACATTATCTCATTACGTTTTTTATCGCTTGCGTTAAACTTGCATGATGTACTAAACCGCTTCCACATAGGTAACGCCATATTTATTCTTTAGATTGACTATCAACGATAATTCAATCATAATAAGTGATTTGTTTAAAAGTGTGTAATGGACATCGGTTTATTTATTATTAATAAGTGGCTTTATTCTAGGTCAAGTACAGTGCTAATTATAGTTTTGTGTTAAAGTTGAAGGCTAAGAAGTGCACCTTGTGTGCCACCCAGGTTAAATGCTTTGGTCATGTAGTCTCAAAAGAGGGAGTAGCCACGGACCCAGATAAAATAAGTGTAATTTAAAATTGGCCTGTTCCAACAAATACCACTGAACTATATTCAGTCGTTGGTTTGTGTAGTTACTTTAGGCGTTACGTCAAGAACTTTGCCTCTATTGTAAAGTGTTTGAATAGACTGACCGAAAAAGAAAGTCCGTTTACTTGGACAAAAGACTGCCAAGAATCATTTGACAAATTAAAGAAAGTGTTGTCACGGGCTCAATATTTGGCACATCCTGTTTTTTACAAAGCAGTTTATTTTAGATACGGGCGCGAGTAACCATTCCATAGGGGCTGTTTTGTCGCAAGTCTTAGACGATGGTAATGAACACGTTGTCTCCTACGCAAGTCGAACTCTTTCTAAGTCTGAGCGAAAATATTGCGTGACCCGTAAAGAATTACTGGCTGTAGTTAACTTCGTAAGACACTTCAAACCTTATTTACTTGGCAAGCCGTTTTTAATCAGAACCGACCACAGTTCGTTGAAGTGGTTGATGAAATTTAAAAACCCCGAGGGTCAACTAGCCCGGAGGCTAGAAGTTTTAGGCGAATATGATTTCCAGATTCAGCACAGGCAAGGTTCTCAGCATCGTAATGCTGACGCTTTAAGTAGAGTCCCTTGTCGTCAGTGTGGTTTTACGACTGATTGGGAACAAGGTGATAAAAATGAAAACAACCAAGTGTCTGCGTTGATTGGTTCTAACGAATCTACTAAAAGTAGTGATCAAGAAAGTGATGATTTATCATTGACTGACCTCAAATGATCCTGACATTAGTATTGTAAAATCATGGGTTAAGGATGGTAAGAGACCAGACTTTGATGAAATAGCGGGTAAAGGTTTCTTAATGAGGTCATTGTGGTATCAGTTCCAATTCTTGAAATTAGAGGGAGATTTGTTAGTTAGGAAGTTTGAAAGTTCAGATGATAAGACTAATAAGGTACAAGCGCTTGTTCCAATGTCAGAGAGAAGAACAATTTTGCGATATTGTCATGATGAGAAGCAAGCAGGTCATTTAGGCATAAGAAAAACCATTGCAAAAATTAGGAACAGGTATTACTGGCCTGGGTTACGTTCAGATGTTAGGTCATACATCTCTGGTTGTGATAAATGTGCGAGAAATAAAAGTCCACAAAAGAAAAAGCGAGCACCTATGGCCATAGTTGAAACAAGTTGCCCAATGGATAGGCTGGCAACAGATATCCTTGGCGAATTCCCGGAGACAAAAGATGGTAATAGGTACATTTTAGTGGTATCAGACTATTACACGAAATGGACTGAAAGTTTCCCCATGCGTAATATGGAGGCCAGTACGGTCGCAAAGTTGATTGTAGAAGAAGTGATTGCGAGGTTTGGCGTTCCTTCGGTTATCCATTCAGACCAAGGGCGCCAATACGAGAGTAAGTTTTTTAGAGAGATGTGCGACATTCTAAATATCAAGAAAACCAGAGCAACGCCCTACCATCCCCAATCTGATGGGATGGTGGAGAGATTTAATAAGACCTTGGTGCAAATGTTGAGTTCGTATGTGGATGAGCACCAGAGAGACTGAAATAGTATATCCCTTTTGTAATGATGGTATATAGATCTGTGGAGCATGAAACAACAGGTCAAACCCCGAACAGCCTTATGCTGGTCGGGAAGTGTCAACTCCGTTAGATATCATTTACGAAATGCCTAATTCTGTGAAGAAAATCCCTGAAAATAAATGGGCATGGGAATTAAAAGAAAGATTGGAAGCTGCACATAGCTTTGTGCGTCAAAAGGTTTCAGGAGAAATGAGAAGACAAAAAAGGTACTATGATATTAAGTTGTATTACCAAAAATTTGAAAAAGGTGACCAGGTGTATGTTTACTTTCCAGTACGGAAGGTAGGGTGTTCCTCCAAGTTAACTAGCTTTTGGAGAGGCCCTTATACCGTTTTGGAAAAATATGGGGATCTAACATACAAAATTGACTGTGGCCAAGGAGGAAAGCCACAGATCATTCACATAGATAGGATAAAAAAGAAGCATAATCAGTCTTTAAGTGGGGAAATGTCGGAAAACATAATTGAGCCAGCTAGAGAAAACGAAGAGCCAATAGAGTATCCCTTCGAGGACGAATTGGTTGAGTTGGCAAATGAACAGCCTGAAGTACCCAAAGAGGGAAGAGGGTACCGACAGAAAAGAAAACCAGGCTGGTTGGCTGACTATGAATTGGACTGAATTTGTATATATGTTCTTGTTGTATAGGTAACCAATATAGTTAGTAGATATTTTTGTTCATGTGTATTTATATATTCATTGTTTCTGTTTACAGAGTTCATAATGGCGAAAACAAAGGCGACTGTACGTAAACAGAACGCCTCTTGGAAATGTGGATTCTGTCAAACTTCCTTTGCCACAAAGGAGGAAAGAGATGCCCATCTGTCAGTTTGTGCTAGTAGCAGACATTTTTGCAGTTTTGAAAACTGCTTCTACAATACCGACAAATCCAAGAATTTGAAAAGGCACATGAAGACACACAAGCAGCCAGAACAAGAAGTTGACTTAAGCATGAGTGAGAGCAAAGCAGAAAGGGAGGACTGGGAGGAGCAAGATCCTGGGAATGTCATCGAAGATGTCTCCAGTAAAGCCAGTGTCTCAGGGACGAGTGATGATGATCACAGTGATGAGTGTTGGTAGCGCCGAAAAGACAAGAAAGCTGACAATAACGTCGTCAGAAGATGTCAGAAATATGGAGTTGGGTCCTTGTGAAAGGAAACCAACGAAACCTAGGATTCCGGGTATTCGCAAGAATACAGGAGAAGTAAAAGCTCCACAGATTCATCAGCAGAACAAGGACACTGTGGGAGAAGGGGACAGATTGGCTAAAGTTCCAGAAGTAGTGGTAGATGAAGAAAGACCTGGAACTAGTGGGTCTTCGGTGTTGTCTGATATTGGACAAAAAATGAAAATTGAGATGGTGGATAGTGGAAAACAGACAGATCCCTTGCTGTACACCAGGAAGGTGGTTACAGAAACGTTGTATAGAGAGGGACACAAGAAAATAAAGATAACAGAGGTCAAGGAGGCCATTTGAGAAGATGTTTCAACCTTGTACATAGTGTAAAAATAAATACACCAAGTCGGTGACTAACTTTTCTTTGTTTATTTCATTAAATCTATCATTATCCCCCCCCCCCAAAAAAAAAAGTTGTTGCCTTACGCTCCTGAGTTCCCATGCGGGACGCATGTAATATGAGGCGTGGGTAATGTAATGGACATCGGTTTATTGATTATAAATAAGTGGCTTTATTCTAGGTCAAGTTCAGTGCTAATTATAGTTTTGTGTATTCTTCGTTATGTAAAGCGCTTGGATGATTATGATAGTTTACCCTGGATACGTTGTTAGAAACCGTAGTTTGGCGAGATGTTTGATTGGGTTAGTCTACACGGATAGGGGTGATTAAGGGGAATCTGTAGTAGATCCTAAGGGGGTCATTGAAGGGGACTTCCTTTTTGGTGTTAGTTAATTGACCCGGCCTAGGTATAAATTAAGTTGCGGCGTCAGTAACTTTGTTCAGTTTCTATAAGCGGAACAAAGGACAAGACCTTTGTCGGAAGGTTGTTTATCTAATAATAGAAAACGAACCCCTGACAGGATAAGTGAGTTGGCCAGATTGACCCAACAGAGAGAGAACGGCGTCACTTAACGTCAGGTACCGAGGATAGGTTGTACAGACAACTCTGACCGGTACAACGTGATCAAGGACAAAGTGTTCCTGAAATACAAGCTGTCCAGGACAAGTTGTACCAAGGCAAGCTGTCCACAGGACAAGTTGTATCAGGACAAACTGTCCCCGAACGTTGGAAGTATTGTATATAGAATTGTAAATATTTATAAAATATATATGATAATAGTTAGTGATTAGTCTTTAGCAAGGAGTCCCTATATATATTTAAGTTCGTTCTGTCAGTTTCAGTATTTTATTGATTTTTATGCATCAGTGTTTTATTGACAAGAAGTCCATGTACATATTTTAGTTTGTTGTTTGACAATATAAATGAACAACCCGGATCCGGGAATATTACCCGTGACGAACCAACATTGTATTTTGTACATCCTGCACGCTACAAGTGTAATTATTGATTTTTTTCAATAGACATGCGTCAGTGCATTGTGTGTGACCGACACAACTCGGATGACAAAATGAACGCCCCATAAACCAAAAGAATGATGATAAAGTTGTATGATCCCAGCCCAATCCTGCAAGTACCTCTGAACTAGTCTCTACCGGTAAAATAATTGGTAATAAATTTTTACAGCCCAGCAGTCCCGATACTTTACCAGCAAGTGACTTACAAGTTGCTCGTCAGATCCGTCGTCGTGGGTCAGCTGAAGATCTTACTATTGTCTGCAAAGTGGATAGTGCTTAAAAGTAGAGCCAGCCAACTTATTGACGCTTGTGATAGTGAAGAGGTATTCAATGCTATGATATCATTGCTATCTGATACACTCTGTGAGGTCGTACAATCATAAATTGAGGTGTAGTTGACAATGAGGTCAAGCCTGTGAAGCAACAGGCACAAAACCAGCAAGCTACTATGAATAACCTGAATGAAAAAACTTTTATTTCCCTTTGAAAGTTTTTAGTTTCCGTATCAATTTATATCTTCTAAACTCTACGTCGTAGAGACCTCAGACCTGAATCGTTGTTCATGGCTAGACTTGAGCTTTAAAATGATGTCAAGGTCAAAGTTCAACCTTCGAGCTTAAACCCTATTCGTTGATATATACTCGGCAATCGTAATATATAATAGATAAGACAATTGTTGAAAGAACTATTGCAAGGTTTTTCACTAGTTTTCACCATAATAACATGATATTAATTTCATTTTATTGTTCATTCTGGTCAACAATATGATGTAAGCAAAAGTTCTGATTTTAGTAATTTGCTGATGATTTTTCCGAAAAACAAGCTTGATACTACGGGGCCGGCACAAAATACACTTCCGGTTGTTAATGTCATTTGTATCATCTTTACAACATTGCAATATTTTTAAGATATGGTTGCTTGGAAAATGTTTAAAAAAACAAGTTTTGTTTGTGCAGGAGGATTTAGTCAAGTTATGGTGACTTTTGTCTGTTTTAGACGTATATGAAAATGTTTCGGCAAAAACAGATATTCCGCAGGCATTTAAGGAATGCTCAGGAGGTGACATGTACAAGAACTTCACTGAAAATCTAGGGCAGTTAAATAAGGTATTTTAATATATTATTGATTGGTTTTGGTAACTAACAAATAACTAAATTTGGGAAAAATAAAATAATTACATTTAATTGGAAACTGAAACCAGTGGCAAAGCGCGAATAAATCTGTTTTCGTAAATATATAATTGAATGTAATCGCACTTCCCATTTTCATTGTTGTAGTGACTGTAAAGGAGGTATTATGGTTTGTAAAACTATAACACTTAGAATTATGGCAGTTACATAAAAACATTGCTGTTATTGTATTCAAGAGGTTAACTGTTTTAACCATTGATTTACATCTTATATATATTGAATAACAAAAGAAACGCACCACTAAGGTGCATTTCTTTCTTTCTTAAACTTGAAAAGCAAATATCTCTCCAAATACTTGTAAGAACATGTTGAAATTTTTACACATTGTTTCTGTCATCATGTTAACAAAATTCTCAGAAAAAAGAAAGAATTTTAAGTTCTCAATTTCAATTTCTCAAACAATTATGTTTCACACCAAAAAAAAAATGTAAAAATGACGTAAAGCAACGACAATTCAACCCTTGGTGCTCCTAACTGTAAGATATAGACCCATAAATTGACATAATGACAATTGGATAAAATGTATCATTTTTCATAAAGTGTTTATTAGAAATGAATGTAGCCACATGCTTTGACCGGAATTATATTTTGAAGAGGTTTTTTTTCTTGAAATTATTGATTTTATTTCAATTAATGTTAGGGTAAGTTTTAAATTATTGAAAAAAATGAACGGCATCTTTATTCAAAATTTGAACATTTTAAAAGGTTTTTAAGACTAATTCTCACTTGCATATTAAACTTGAATTTTAAGACAATCAAGGGCCTAAGTGCACCATGTCCTTTCGTTACCGAGATCAGTGATGAACGCACTATGATATTTATCAACCGAGTTGCAACCATTTGCACTCAACTAATGATTTGCTTTAAGGGGGTTCGCTACTCTATTTGAAAATAAATAGGATTTCAAATGAACGTGATTTTTTGTTAGAAAATTAAAAAAGAAGTAATTTAAGTGAAAAAAAATTGATAGGTTGATGATCTCGATTTTGAGATATAAGTGATTGAAAATTTGGCGGGAAACTGAACTCCTCTGATTTTTCATAGGATTAACATTAGCAAGATTTGACCATGAATGAGTGTGACAGAATAAATAGAATTTACTGAAACTTTTACAGAATGTTCATAAAGAGGTATAAAATGAAATTATAGGAAAAAATATGGGGGTCAATGTGCAAAAAATTATAATGCTTTTAAATGGATAAAACCCGGGGATTCCGAAAATCTGACAGAAATCCTAAAACATGAGGAGCGAACCTCCTTAAGACAAGCGGACGAATGGATGGGCGGGTGAGTGTATGTATTTCATTGCGTTACCGTGTTACAGATACAAATTTGATTATTTATTGGATATAAACAAAATCTGAAATGCAGGCTTGTACCAACAATATCTCAATCGAGTTCAATTTTTAGCAACTTATGAGAAAGTACTGCATAAAAGAAATTTATTGCAAGACTGCAGAAGAGCAATCTGAAATATGTATTATTACGTTTGTGGTATAAATTACACAAAATAAATGTGATGAAAAACCTATATAATGAGGGGAGCCCCTGCGATCTTTTTAAAGGGGTCTGTATAAAATTTGCTGCGTCGGATGGTGAACCATCTTTTTGAACACAAACATAAAAAAATCAAATGGTAATATAAACATTTATGTTGTGCAATGGCCACAAATATCGATATTTTAAGCTGTTTTCAGTTTTTATTTTTGATGTATTTTAAAGAGTTTAAATTTGGAGAATTTTTTTCTTCTTCTTCAAGTTACGTTTGCTTTGAGCAATATGTTAAACTAAATTAATAGGGCAAACGCTGCCCATTCTTTTTTAAATGGAATCTAGGATGAGGTTTCTATTTAGAATTATCTATAACTTAAATTAAAAGGGGAACAGCTGCTGAACGTTTTTCGAAAGGAGGTCTGAAATTGGCTACAATGGATTTGGAACCATTTGATTTTCATGAAATATAAACAAGTACAATTGAAGCCAAACCTTAAAATTAAAACTTTGAAAAAAACATGTTTTTGCTACACACACTATGCTTGCTTTGAGCAATATGAATAGAGGAACCCAAACCCAATTCATTTTGAAATTTGGTCTAAAAAGAAGTTATAACTCCTTGTACATCTGAGAAAGTTCTTTCTTTGACTCAGCGGACACATTTATCTATTTTTGTTATTTTTACCTTGTCTTACTTGGCTATAGCCAGGGTGAGCTTCTGCTATCCCTTTGCGTCCATCGTTCGTATACTTTATATCTAAGATCTTTTTATTTGAAGCAAATGGACCTGTTTTAACCAAACTTCTTCACAATAGTCTTTAGGTGGTCCCCTTTTCCAGTTATATCCGACACGTTCGTACTTCATCCAAGATGACCGATAGCAAAGAGCATAGTTTAACATTGAGCCCTATGGAAAACACGAAAATCTCCTTCTCAGAGATTTATAGTCCAAAATCGAAAATCCGAAAGCACAAGACGAATTCAGACAACATGATAAAGACAAAACAAATAGAAAAAAAACGAATTGGATTGCCACAAAACTAAAGAGCTACAATTGTGAACCCACACAAGCACGTGAGGTATCATCTGGTGCCCCGGATTATCAGTTTTACGCGTGGAACCCGTCACACTGCCAGTGAAAAAATTGCGTTTGTCACAGCCGATGTTTGTTTGTTCTGTAATAAGCTCTAGATCTACCCAAAAACATATATTCTCATTTGTGAAATAAAAATCATAGTAATAACAATAAAACTTCTGTAGGAACAATTACAACAGTGATTGGAAATTACCTTGATGTACAAGTTTTTAGAAGGTAATCTCGCTCTGTTGACAGAATCGCTGTGCAAATTACAGGCACGCCAAAAGCAAATGAGTTATGAAATTGAGACGCCATATGCAGGAAAAGTTGGAATATTATTGCCCAAAAAACGAGTAGTTAACTATTTGAAATTCGAAATCATCACGCTTATCGTAAAGTTTT
Source organism: Modiolus philippinarum (assembly GCA_002080025.1). Lineage (NCBI taxonomy): Eukaryota > Metazoa > Mollusca > Bivalvia > Mytilida > Modiolidae > Modiolus > Modiolus philippinarum. The sequence continues at coordinate 89,410 of MJUU01020539.1, forward strand.
GTTTTCAGACGTCCAAAGTTGTCAATCTCGAGGTATAAGTCTGGGTGTGATGCTGATGATGGTGTATCAGGGGTCTCTTTAATTTCGATTTAATTTGGGTATATAAGATGAAGGTAGCATTGTTAAATGAAAAAAATCTATAGTTTTAACCATATTTGCTTTAGGAATAAAAACTTGATGTTGTGAGAGGAACGGCAATAATAAATAATTAATATGCATACATTTGCGAATGGATGACAGAATTGAGGCAAAAAATAAAATATAAACGAGAAAATATGGAACAGACCATCACGGAGATTGTGTCAAAAATGAAGTGCATATTTAGTTTGCTATTAACAAGTTGAGTTAAATACTTTTTTATATCATCAATTTTTCCTATCTTGTTGTTAAAGTATGCATATGAATGTAATGTTACTATATTTTCAGAGAGAGAGTGGAAGAATAACAGGCGATGGTAAAATACCTAAACAATATTTTTTTAATAAAATGTTTATTTAATACAAAGAAAATAAGATAGTAAGTCGATTCATAGCATTATTTATATTTTTACTGAAGTCATTTTGTTTTGGTTTGATGTGCATTTTCACAAATTATTGTAGAAAAGAAACAAAGATGGACTTGAATATGCTGATCTTTTCTTTGAAGACAGTCCAAGTGGCAGGAAGTTTGTGATAAGAGGATTGGAAAATAAAACCGGTTATGCTGATGTTGACTTCACTAAAAAGGCTGATCCGCTGCCCAGCGATGACAGTGATGATGAAGACCAATAAATAAATGCCAATCTAAAAGGCTCAATACATTGCAATTAGATTTAAGAAAAAATATTTTATTTATTTTGTTATCTAGTTTGTTAAGGAAAAACACATTGTAAACCTAAAGAATTAATCTTTGAAACATTAAATACATTTACACTAAAATTCCAAAAATAGAATATAATAGCTACAATTAGCTCAACTAAATCAAAGGGTGTGACCATCACCTGTAATTGCGTCCGCGGTCGCCGTTGTCTGTACGTCATCTATCACCAATGTGCTTGCTTTTTACATGTGCAATGTACTCCTATGATGCCAATTTAAATTCAGCTAAACTTACCACGAATGGTGTATTAAATGTCCTTTACATAAATAGCCATTTTTTTTATATTTCGACCAACTCGAAACATTGATTTACAATATACAATATGTGTAAATTAGGTTTTCATTATCCTCTCTGAACAATAACTGACAAATATCTTTTGGTAGAAGGCATTTGATGCATTGAATTATCTGCTTGCAATTTAACAATGAAAGGTGTGGGAGTAAATGGTTATGAAACTAAATCCCTATAAAAAATGGTTAAACCGATCAATGGAATTACGGTTTCATTGTTATTCCAAGTACACATTTCAAGATAAACATAATCCTAAAATAATGTTGTCTTTGGAACAATGATAGTTAAAAAAAATAGACAATAAAACAGAGTTCTTCAAAAATAGGGAACAAATGGAGTAGCACAATGACTTTAATGACTCATCAGAAATTCTTAAAAAAAAAAAAAACATTCACTGAAAGATATGAAATAAAAACAATTTTTCTTACATATTAGGGTCAAATACAATCAGTTAAAGCTTGTTTGTAATCAACAAACATCACAGTGAGTGACCTGAGAAAGATATATGGCCCACTATATGGTCTAACTACTGCAACTACGATATTCTTAACAGAAATGGGCTCCAGATATGCATGACATTTTAAATGATCCAATGTCAGAAATATTATTCAAGTTTCAATGGTCCAAATTGTCATTCCTTTCAGTAAAACGAACAACTGCAGTAGTTTCAATATAGAACCAACAGCAATATATTAGGACCGATGATGTTCTAAATAAATATAAGCTATCTGCATAAAAAAATACATATTTTCTTGCAAGAGAATAACCATTGCACACATCTTTTAGTAATGTCAAAAAGTAGAAAAGCTCTGTGATCATATGAAGTTTGGAATTTTTGAAAACACTGATATAGAATTATTTTTAGATAAAATTATTGCTCTGTTTGGAGAAAGAAAAAAAATCCATCATTAATTTTGTTTTAAATTTGTTTGTACACAAATGTAAAAATAATAAAATTTTAGATATAAGGAACACAATTTACCAAAACAAATGTCAATTTGATATTTGATTAGAATGTCAAATGTGAATTGGTTGAGAAATCAATTTTACAAATCGCAAATGGACTGTTCTTTGTAGTGTACACAGCAATTTCATGTCTTAATATGAATTTATTGTTGGGTTTGAAAGTATAATGACATGTATGTTAAAGAGGTATCCTATTTGTGTTTGTATTTTTTTTAATTGAACTCCCTCTAAAAATTTGCTTTTTGCGTGTTATTGGTGGAAAAACATATATCTCAGCAAACACACAAGGTAAATACAACGTTATCCTAACGTTATAAATATGTTATGCCTTAAGATAACGTTATACTAACATCAAATTAACGTTAGAAAAGGATGTTAAAATATAAATTTTAATTAACGTTGTGGACTTTTGTTTTATTGATGTTTTCAGAACGTCGATGAATAAACATCCTAAATATTATGTTAGAATGGCGTTACATCAACTTAAAAAAATTCTATTGTTATCATGTAACTATAATGTAAAAAATAGTGTAACGTTACCATAACGTTAGAATAACATTTAAAAATGTTATTGGTAAACAACCAACCAACATAAAACTGTAACGTTATACCAACGTTATTGCAACCTAAGCACCTCTATTTGTCATATGGTAACGTTAAATTGTAGCATTATATTACATAACAAAAAATAACATTATTTTTTTATTTTATTTTAACGTTTGAGTAACATTAGCAAAACGTTATTGACAACTATGACGCAACTATCAAAATGACTAAATACCGAAGTTACTGTGAATTTAAATTCTGCATTTAGGCATTTCGATAATTTATGTCCCTCCAGTGCAGATAAATCTAAACGTTTGGAAGAACATAAACTCAAAGATGTTTAAAACCTGATAGAGAACAAATTACCAATATGATCTAAATGTAAGACCAAAATCAGCTAAGGACAGAGTTTTGCATGAGGGTGATACTCCTTAGTTTTCAACACATTTACGAAAATTTAGATATTGTAAGGTTCCAAATAGAATCTGCTTTCGGGTAAACACCGAATTACTGACTACTGGACTGGTGTATACCCTCGGGGACTAACAGTCAACCAGTAATGGCATCGACCCAGTGGTAGAAAATGACTAAATACCGAAGTTACTGTGAATTTAAATTTTGCATATGCGTATTTCGACAACTTATGTCTCTTCAGTGCAGATGAAATCATAACGTTTGGAAGAACATAAACTCAAAGATGTTTGATACCTGATAGAGAACAAATAACCAATATGATCTAAAATGTAAAACCAAAATCAGCCAAGTACAGAGCTTTTCATGAGGGAGATACTCCTTAGTTTTAAACAAATATATCAACTAATGTAAAAATTATGGTTGAATTAACGTAAAAATTACGTTAGACAATGTTGTTTGGTAACCAATAAGTAACATTTAATTATTCGATTATGATAATATCAGAGTAACATTAACATAAATGTTAGTGAATACTGTCATGAAACTACCAAGACACTAAAAAATGCATAACATTAGAAAAACGTTATATTAACGTAAAACTATACTATAAAATTTTATTGGATAACCAAATATGAACATTTAATTGAGTAATTTAATTTAACATTTAATTTAATTGAGTAACATAAACATAAATGTAAATGATAACTATCATGCGACTATCAAGAAACTAAAAAGGGATTATGTTAGAATTACGTTTAATTTACGTAAAATTACATGAGAAAATGTTATAAGGTAACCAATAAGTATAACATTTATTTTTTTCAGTTATGATAACGTTAGAGTATCATCAACATAAATATCAGTGATAACTATCATGCAACTTTCAAGAAACTTAAAAAAGATGATGTTGGAATAACGTTAGATTAAGTTTAATTGCATAAAAAAAGGTTATTTGGTAACCCATAAGTAACATTTAATCACTCGGTTATGATAACGTTCTTGCTAACATTCTACATAGCAAAACAGTGACATCAAACATTCCTCCTTATTTTAATGACCAATCAGTTCCAATTATCTCATATTCCTACACTAAACCAATTGCAACTTCCATTTTCAATTACAAACGGGTATTGCGTGACTTCCAAATTGATGACTTTAAAGCCAAACCACCTGATTGTGCTTGCTCCTTTTCCCCATTCAATTATAGTCCGGCTGGACATGTTATAACTGGTGACCTACATGTATATATCGTAGACAACCTCAAACTACGAGATATCTTCTCAAAAGGTCCCAAATTTCGTGAGCCCCAGCACATCAACTGGAAGTACAACTTCAAGATTTTGATGGATGCAGTTGAAGACTGTGCTAGGAAGTGGGCAAGGAAAGAGAAAGAGGACGTTGAGACATTGTCCGACTGGATTAGGTCCATTAAGTTATTAATTGTAAATTGCATCCGGCGCCTAAAAACAGCTATGAAATCCAGAAATCCCAGTATATTTGAAGATCCCCTTGTAGAAAAAACTCTGTCCAACCTCCATGAAAATTACGTCATTGTCCCTGCAGACAAAGCTTCTAACAACATACAATTTGTGTGTAAGAAACACTATCTCGACTGCCTTGTGAAGGAGATGGGCATCGACAGTTCATCTGGAAACCCTACTTATACCCCTACTACAATATCGAGGGATGAGATTGTAAAAAAAATCACACTTCAGTGTTAGCATCATTTGGCATCAAAGCTAATGATGAAAACAATCAACTCCCTTACATCTACTGGATACCTAAACTTCATAAGAATCCATACAAACAGAGAATCATTGCCGAGTCTTCCAGATGCACCACTAAACCTCTTTTACAGCTCCTCACTACTTTGTTGATCGCAGTCAGAGATGGCCTGAAAAATTACTGTAATAAAGCTTACTCCACAAGCGGTGTGAATCAAATGTGGATTCTTAAAAATTTAAAAGAGCTCCTTGAACAGCTATCCTCAACCACCTTGAACAGCTATCCTCAACCAGTCTTACCCATTGCCATGGCATTCAAACTTTTGACTTTTCTACACTTTATACAGCCCTGCCACACAATAAACTGAAAACAGTAATTGCAGATTTAATACATCAATGTTTCTGCACAAAAAAAATGGAGAACGCAGATACACCTATTTAGTCATAAGGAAAGACAAGACATATTTTGTTAAGAACCACACCAATTCAAATAAGAAGTACACTGAGACTGACGTATTCAAAATGTTAGAGTTTTGATCGACAATATTTTTGTCGAATTTGGAGGTCGTGTTTTCCAACAGAAAGTAGGGATTCCTATGGGAACAAACTGTGCACCGCTTTTAGCTGACATTTTCCTTTACTCTTACGAGGCCAAGTTTTTACAAGGGCTTATTCAAAGAAAACGAAAACATTTAGTCCAATCCTTTTGTTCCGCTACATAGACGATGTACTTTCTCTTAATAATCCTGAATTTAAGGAGTATTTACATCAGATCTATCCAAATGAGCTTGAAATTTTAAGAAACAACCGAAGCACCTACTTCAGCTTTGTACCTAGATCTTTTATTGTATATTGACGAAGATGGACGTTTGATATCTAAGCTATATGACAAGTGTGATGATTTTAATTTCCCAATTGTGAATTTTCCCTTTCTTAGCAGCAATATACCTACCTCTCCAGCCTATGGAGTGTACATTTCACAGTTGATTCGTTACTGTCGAGCATGTAGTTTGTACAGTGATTTTTTTAACAGAGCAAAAATACTGTCCCAACAGCTGCTTAGTCAGGGATTTGTTCAACCTTTGTTAATTTCATCCCTCAAGAAATTCGATGGCCGTCACCATAGCATCATTGAAAGATATGACGTGTCAGTATCCCAAATGAAAGTAGACATTTTCAGCTAGATTCACGTCTTCCCGGATTTGCCTACCAACTTTGACATTTTCCCGGATTGAATCACTCACACTGTGACGGGTGCTGTTAACAGAGCAGGACATGCTTACCCTTCCGGAGCACCTGACGTCACTCTCAGTTTCATCGGAGTTCACACTGTGAGTGCCTTTGTTCTGAATGTTGTAATTTCTGTTTCTGTGCTTTGTATCTGTCTAACGTTATTGTATTTGTGTCTAACGTCATTGTTTTCTGTGTTCTCGTTTTTGCCCTGTCTTTGGACTTCGATTTTTGTGGATTTCACCCCTTTGTTCCTTCGGTATTCTACTGCCGTCGCCATTCTCTACTGAGAAACCTTTGTGTTAGACTGCATGGGAAATTTTTCGCATTTTGTATTAGACTGCATGGGAGATTTTTCGCGATTCTTCGCAGAATTTTGTCCTACTATGTCCAACTTGCCAAGATATTCCTTTTGATTCTCTGCAGTTCTACGCATTTTTACTCTTAAATTCTGCAATTTACATTTTCATAATCTCTTACATGAAGGAATAGCCAGAAATGATAGGTTTTTCGATAGAGAGAAACTCCATATCTGGACGAGACACACGTTTTCTAGCTTATTTTTTTGTGATTCTTGCTTGCTATAGATTACAACTTTATGAACTCGTAATAACAGATTTTAGAACTTGATATCAAAGATTTCAAAATTTGTTATAACGAATTCAGAAATTTATGATTTTAGTTTTTTCAATCTGTTCTCATAATTACAAAAATTCGCTAAAACAATTTTCTTTAGAATTTGTTAAACGAATTCTACAATTCGTCATAACGAATTCTCGAATTTGTTATAACGAATTCAATTATTTGTTAAAACGAATTAAATTCGTTATAACAAATTCAAAAATCTCTTATAACGAATTCAAAAATTTGTAAATTCGTAATAACAAATTTCAGAATTCGTTATAACGAATTCAAAAATATTTTTCATAGGTCCTTGATGTACGGAAGCCCATATAGGACCTATCAAATTCTTCTTTTTGAATTCGTTATAACTAATTGTGGAATTTGTTATAACGAATTTAATTCGTTATAACAAATTTTCGAATTCGTTATAACAGATTTTTAAATTTGTTATAACAAATTAAATTCGTCATTGCAAATTCAAGAATTAGTATTAACAAATTTTAGAATTTGTTATAACGAATTTAATTCGTTACAACAAATTGTTGAATTCGTTATAACAGATTTTAGAATTTGTTATAACAAATTAAATTTGTTATAACAAATTCTAGAATTCGTTATAACAAATTCGAGAATTTGATATAACGAATTCGAGAATTCGTTATAACAGATTGTTAAAATATGGCATGCCAAAGTCGCATAAAATTAGAAATTCTGACATAACGTCTAGATCGATTTTCTTGTTTCCTCGCTCAAATACCCCTCAGCTCAATTATGATCGGAATGAATAGTCTCTTGATAGCCCTATCCAAACTACGAGATATATTTTAGCTTGCATTCGTTGAAAAACCATACTTCCGGCTGCATGAAGCCTAGAGTTACTTGCTTAAAACACTTAATTTCGATTGGCATTGAATGTTTTTCGACCCTGCAATTTCGTCGAGATGTTTCCTTATTTTAACCATTCACGACAAGAGATGAAATATAGTGTCCAAACCATGAGATTAAGTTTCTTGTGGAATTTTATTGTGTTAGCCAGATAAATTTCTCAGTTTCATCCCTCCGAGAGCTTGGGCCTAGTAAGAAGAATGAATCGATTAGTAGGAACGTGTATTCCAACATGTAGATCAGTGTTAAAACACACCTTTTTTTACCTGACATTCAACGTTCGGCTTCACATTGCACTTAGATATTCTAAATGCAGTAAAAAAATAAACGAAATTTTAACAAATTAGATTTTCTCAATGATTCAGTTATTAGGTTTTATGACATCAAATCCCCCAAATCATATTAATGCATGGATAACTCCTGACTAAAAACAGCTTTTAGGTTTTTCAGGACAAGAGCTTCAAATCTTACTCCTTAGCAACGACCGAGACCTTTAGTGATATAACGATCGGTAATTAAAACCCTAAATTTCAAACGAATTTCGATCTCGAAAATTAGGGTTTTTGGCCAGAAATTTAGTATTTCGAAAGACAAATTTTGACGAGACACATTGTATCCGGGCCGAGATGAGGCTCATACTTCATGTAAAAGATCATGAAAAATACCAACATAAAAATCTCCTATGCATTTTACCTATCTACTGAAAACAGTAAGAGGAGAAATGTGAATTTCCAATGCAGTCTTATACTTAGGAAAAGGTCAGTGAATAATTGCGGAGAATCTTTCGGTTTTCTGTTACTTAGAAAAAAGTTGTTTGAGATTTGCAGAGAACCTTTCAAGCAGTATATACTTAGAGAAAGTTGGCAGAGAATTGTGGAAAATCTCCAAAGCAGTATAATACATAAGAAAGTGTCAGTGGAGAATTTCTTAGGGTGCCTCTCTTAGTGGTCAAATACTTTAGAAAAAGTTTGGGGTGAATTTCTGAGAATCTCCAAAGCAGTGTCTTTTACGTGGGAAAAGGGCAGCAGCGATGGGGTCTGCTCTGACTGGTGTGGGTGCTGTGGCATCATTTCCCCTGGGTTCCCTCACCTGCTTATGTGCCACTGGAAGGATGGTCCTGCGCCTCAGGGGAGGGTTCTTCCAATCGAGCCTCGGTAGACCGCACCTCGCTCCCCTCTCATTTCCGAACCCTCCAGATAAAAAAAATCCCAATTCGCTTTGGATTGAGAAATTTTGCGTTTTTACCCCTAGCCCTCTGGTATTTTTTTTTACTTCCTCACCAGATCGTATGAGAGGTACTGCTGGTTAGATTTCTTGCTCAGCTTGAATCCGGTGTTCCGAACGACAGCTCCTTGCAAGGGACCCTTTTCTTTGTTGGGCGTTGAGCGGGACAATACCTTGGTGGTCTCCCCTTCTCTATTTTTCAGAATAAGAATTTTGCTTTAGCCAAATTTTCCTTACACTACTGCCGCTTCCAAGATCTTATAGATCAGCCCTGTCGGCAATTTCTTCCATTTGAGGCTTCCTGATTTTGGTCCTGCATCTTATCCTAATAGGCATCATCGCTGATGAAGTCGTCTAGGAAGACTTCAACGAATCCATTGTGTACGAAAGTCAAATTTCTTGTATTTACCCTATGCTCAATAGGGATGCCGTCCGTTTGCATCTAGCCGTCGGGGTTGGGGTCCTATGCAGGATTTCTCCTTGAAAAGGGTTGGTGCGGCAGAATTGTCATTTTTCTACTACTCCTATCTTGGATCTCACATTCAGAATTCCAATAATCACCAATAATTTAGTCCGACGGCAACAAAACAATCTCCAATGTGGCTATTCACTGATAAAATTCTTTTGCCCCACCAATTGTTTTTCGCATGTGGCAATCGCTTACCACTAACACGTACATAATCTGATATTTGAATATTTTTATCTGGTCTTATTGATATATTTGTTTAGCATCCAAATGTTTCACAATTTCGAAATATTTGAAAAGCACATTTCAAATTATTCAGAGTAAATTTAGATTTAATTAAATTGGTAGAAAAATACGAACATCTCAGGGCTAAAAAGGGCCTCAAAAATACTTAGATAACTGCTTTTCAAGAAGCGGTGTAAATGAAATGTGGATTTTGAAAAACTCGGAAGATCTACTTGACATCCTAAACTCTAGATCATTGTCACACTGTAACAGCATTAAAACTTTCGACTTCTCCACACTTTACACTACCATTCCTCATGAACAACTAAAATCTCAGCTGAAAGGTTTAATTCATAGATGTTTTCCACGTAAGAACGGTGAAAGAAGATATAGGTACATTGTTGTAGGTACAGAACAAGCCTACTTTGTGAAAAATGACTCCGAATCAGAGAAAAAATATACAGAGGAAGAAGTGATTAAAATGTTAGAGTTTCTGATCGAAATATATTTGTCCAGTTTGGAGGACTTCTTTTTCAAAAGACTATTGGAATTCCTATGGCCACAAACTGTGCACCTCTCAGCCGATCTGTTTCTCCACTCTTATGAGGCTGAATTCATCGGAGGGCTTTTTCAAAATAAAGATAAAAACTGGCCCAATCCTTTAATTTCAGCTTCCGTTATATAGATGATATTTTGTCACTAAAAACCTCTCGCTTTTGGTGATTATTTTCATCTGATCTATCCAAAAAGCTCGAAATTAAGGATACTACAGACACATCCACATCGGCCTCATTCTATGACCTTCATCTCCAAATTGACAACAAAAGTAAACTTTAAACTAAGCTTTACGACAATCGCGATGACTTCACTTTTCCAATAGTCAGCTTCCATTTTCTTTTAGCAACATCTCAACAGCGCCTGCATACGGAGTTTTCATCTCCCAGCTCATTCGCTATTCAAGAGCTTGTGGTTGACACAGTGACTATCTTGATAGAGCCCGGTTGCTCTTTAGACTACTTTAACAAGGGTATGTAACCCAAGACTTCAAGTCATCCGTCCAGACGTTTTACGGTCGACATCACCTTCTTGTGGACCGCTATTAGGTATCATGATGATCAGATGACAACAGATCTTTCTCTTTAAAAGCTTAATTGTTGTTCCCTCTACCGGATTTCACCTCACTACCGGTTTGACATGTTCAACACGGCAGTTGTCTTATAAGAAGCAGGAGGTGCTTACTCTACCGGTGCACCTGATCTCACCCATGGTTTTTTATTGGGTCCGTGTTGTTCATCTTTGTGTGTGTGTGTCTTCATTTTTCTTTTCTGTGCCGAACTCGTGTTGTGTCTCGCTTTCTTTGTTGTTTCCGATTTTGCCATTGTCCTTGGGTTATTCGTTTTCGATTGACGGTTCGGTTCTCTCTTACTGTAAGACTGCATAGGATTTTCCACAATACTGCTCAAAATTTTTCTAAAGTATTTGACCTGTGAAAGATTCTACGCAATTCTCCACTAACAATGAATTTTCCTATTAGACTGCTTTGGAGATTTTCTGCAAATCACCGCAAACTTTTTTTTAAGTATTAGACTACTGACAGAACCTCCGCCATTCTCTGCAAACTTTTTATCGAGCAGTAGAGTACTGAAAGAATCTCCGCAATCTTCGCAAACTTTTCCTATTTAGAAGACTACTAAAAGAATCTCCGCAAATTTTTCATATGCATTAAACTACTGAAAGAATCTCCGCAATTCTCCGCAAATTTTTTCCTAAGTATTAGACTACTGAAAGATTCTCCTCAATTCTTTGCTAATTTTTTCCTGACTACTGAAAGACTACTGAAAGACTACTGAAATACTCTGAAAACTTTTTTCTAAGTATTAGACTACTGAAAGATTATACGGAATGCTCCGCTGACCTTTCGCCTAAGTATCAGACTGCTTGGTAGATTTTCCGCAGTTCCCTGCTGACTTTTCCCTAAGTATTAGACTGTTTGGGAGATTATCCGCAATTATCTGTATACTTTTCCTAAATTTGACTCCTGAAAGATTATCCGCAATTCTCCGCTAACTATTCCCTAAGTTTAGACTGCTAAGAAGATTTTCCCACTTCCCTGCAAACTGTTTCCTGAGTAGTAGAGGACTGAAGGATCATCCGCAATTTTCCGCAATCCTTTTCTTAAGTACATTATAAAGACTACTGAAAGATTTTCTGCAATTCTTCGCAAAGTATTTACTAAGTATCAGACTACTGAAAGAATCTCCGCAAACTATTTCCTAAGTCTTTGACTACTGAAAGATTCTCCATAATTCTCCGCAAACTTTTTCCTAAGTATAAAACTACGAAAAGATTTTTTGCAATTCTCCGCAAATTTTTTCCAAAGCATAGACTACTGAAAGATTCTCCGCAATTTTTACGCAGCTTTTTTCCCAAGTATTAGACTATTGAAAGATTCTGCGCAATTCTCCGCCATCTTTTCCCTAAGTATTAGAGTACTGAAAGATTGTTCGCAATTCTCCGCCAACTTTTCCTAGGTATTAGACTACTGAAAGATTCTCCGCAATTTTACGCAAGTTGGATATAGTAGGACAAAATTCTGCAAAGAATTGCGGAAAATCTCCCATGCAGTCTAATACAAAGGTTTCTCAATAGAGAATGGAGAAGAATATTTCAGTAGTCGAATACTTATGCAAAGCTTTATGGTGAATTGCAGACAAAAATCCCATGCAAATTATCATTAAAGAAAAACTTTGTGTAGACTGTGGAAAATCTTTAAGAAGTCTAATACTTAGAAAAAAGTTTGCGGAAAATTAAGGAGAATCTATCAGTAGTCTTCTACTAAGGAGGTAGTTTGCGGAGAATTGCGCAGAATCTTTCAGTAGTCTAATAGTTAGGAAAAACGTCTGCGGAGAATTGTGGAGAATTTTTCAGTAGTCTAATACTTAGGAAAAAATGGCGGAGAATTGTGGATCTAATTGGGATAATAAGTCCTGTTACAACACGTAGTAAAATATTTATGCAGCAAATTTGGCAGCACAACTTGAGCTGGGCAGAATTGCTACCAAAATCAATGACTACAGAATGGATAACAATTAGAGATGACATTCAAGAAGCAACAAAAACCGAAATACATCGACATTAGTTTCGGGATTGTTCAGACGTTGACAAGAACAATGTTATACATGTTTTCATTGACGCTAGAATGAAACGTATTCAAGACGTCTTTTCTTTTATTCCACAAAATTTACGATGATTTCTACATATTTACGATATCTATGACTAAACAGGACAATAAGTGAAAAATTGAAACCCATTTGAACTGGACATAAAGGAGCAATTACAAGACTTTGGAGAAACTTTGAGGAAATCGGAGACAATTCTAGCTAGGACAATGAAGAACTCACACGTATTCTAAATTCTGTGTTGGAGAAAAATGACATTATTAAGGATCTAAATGATAAAATCGTGGAGGAGAGTTCGGAAGATGATGTAGCAGATGAAATTCAGCAGACAAATGAATATATGTATGATACATTACCTATGTTCAATGGCACTATTGTGCGTAGAAACTTGAAGTCAAATGTAAACAATGAGAGGTTCTGCAACGCAAAAACCTATTTTATTTCGATCTGTTAACATGGTTCGATGATAAAAAGAATTAAATTTAATATCGTTAGGCAACAAAAAATATTGTGAAGTCATAAAATAACTACACTACATTTCCCATTTTGCAAAAAATTAATAAACCTCATTTCTCGCGCAACCTTTGGAGAATTTGACACAAAGCCTAATAACGTATTATACAGAAATAATAAAAAATAAAAGACGATAAATAAATTATCTGAATTTTGAAACCTTGAATATTGTAAAATATCATCCCGCTGCGCTCACTCGCCCCTCAGTAAATTTCATTTAAACCATGCATTTGGATTGTTGAAATTCCAAAAAATGAGCGTTGTTAAATAATGTTAGAAATGTGTTATTTGTACGAGTGTTCGTATAAAAATTCCAAGATATCAACAACATATGTTAACATATATTTTGCTTGCGTTATTGTTACTAGTGTCACAGTAACGTAGGAATCATCATACCCAGATATAATATTTTCATACTCTTATATTGTTTTGACATGGTGGGCAAATGATAGAAGTTAGGGAAACTTGAAAACCATCTACATAAGAAAGGGTATTTCATCAAATCTTTGTCATGGAAATGATGGGAGTCCATGCAAACTTTGTTTCAAAAGTAAATTCCTTGGAATTTTTAACAATATTTTTTTCCACTTGTGTCATTTGGTAACGTAGGAATCGGTCACGTAGGAATTTTTTTTCATAGTAAAGGAAGTATCATCAGAGATCGACTGAAGTCAATTCATAACCAAGTAGTGGAAATTCATAAGTGCATTGTTTTTTATAAGTACCCAACATTTTAGTCCGATCCCTTCATGTACTTTCGCTAGAACATAGGTAACGTAGGAACCATTGTTATTTGAAACTTCAAAAACTACAGTGCTTATGAGTACAATACTTTTTTTATTGTTAAAGGCCAATCTTGATACATGATTTTTTATATTATATTGTTAGAAGACGTGTCTTCTTAAGGTATAACTTATATCTTTTGAGAATCAGTTTGACTCCTAGGCAGTTTTTAAGTAGCAGTAACGTAACGTAACGTCATTTTTTTAATTAAAAAGTACCATTCAAATCTTTACTTTTACTTAATCACCATCTTGGAAGAAATGCCATACGAAACAATTATTTTAATAATTTAATGTTTTTAGTAATGGAAAGTAGTCCCAAAAAACGAAAAAAGCAATCTTGACATGCGAAATTTTGTATTGAAACCATACAAAAAACACCACAACTTAACAATAAATCGTGGTATTGTACTTATTGTAGGTTCATTTAATTCCTATTATTGACAATAATAAGAAAAACATCCAACGCTGTACTTTAATTTATAAATATTTTTTTACAGAACGGCTACTTTTGTCAACCATATATGCATGGCTTTAATGAGATTGACTGCCCTGTGCTTCATATTCTGGCTCACGGGATGATATTTTACGATAAACAGATGTCAAAATCCAGATAACATATACATATCAATATCGTAAAGTGGTAGTTTCGGGCAAGAAAATAAGACCAAGTTTACGTTACGATCGTTGTATTTCGTCGTCGTATGCGTTGTGAACAGATTAACGTCATAAGAGGGGTTACGATACAATACTAAAATTATGTGCTGTATTTCCCCGACATACTCCGGGCCACAAAAGTAAAAACACTGTCGAAATGTTCTAACTGCTTGGTGACCAAACTTGTGCGTTTGGGTTTGAGTATCTTATTCTGTCAAATAAGCTAGAATGATACTTCTCATTACAAGTACGGCAACTGAAACGTGACTAACAGTCTGCAGTTTTGTGGTTTCTTATACAGTTAACGCACAAATTACTATCATGGACAAATGACAAACGACAACTATGAGCAGTAAAGTTTGGACATCTTGATGGATCATGAATATCACCACAGTATACGCAGGGTCTTTGGCGAATGTCTTCCTTGCTGATGTTATGAACTGCACCGATATGGCATACTGAAACATTTTCTTTTTTTGTTGGTACATGCATCTTGCACTGCTTCCAAAACACGAATTTCCTTCAAAATACATTTTCGAAATAAATCAAGTGTCCATTCAGTTTTACCTTTGGCTCTGGTCATATTGATTCTAATTTCGGACGGAAGTACATTTACATGTACTTCAAATACCAATCAAACGAGTGTAAATTCTATACTGAATGCAATCGTATCACACAAGACAGAAGAGCTCGACTTGAAGAAATATTGGAAGATTGAATCCGTTGGAACAGAGGAGCAACATAAGACTAGTGAACTAGATGAATTTCAGATATCGTATGAGAAGACATCAATATCATTTCAAGAGAATAAATATGTAGCCAAACTTCCTTGGAAAACTGACCACGCCCCGTTGCTGAACAACAAGATAGTAGCACTGAGAAGAACCGAAAACGTAATAAGACGTTTTAGTAAAGAACCCAAGTTGTTACAGAAATATGGAGAAATAATTAGTGAACAAGAAAGGCGGGGATTTATAGAGAGGGTTGATATGTAAAAATTAAACTGAAACGCGGGACAAGCTACATTATATACCGCACCATCCTGTAAAGAATGACTCATCAACAACACCCATAAGAAATGTGTATGATTGTAGCTGCAAACAAACAACTGAAAGTGCTAGCTTGAATGACTGCCTACTTAATGTAACCCCGAAGTTGGACGATGTAACCGCAATTTTACTGAGATTCCGAACGAACAAATTCGCAGCATCTACAGACATTGAAAAGGCTTTTCTAAATATTGAACTGGATACTGTGGACCGGGATGTTACCAGGTTTTTCTGGTTGAGTAATCCAACAGACCAAAGCAGTGATTTGACAACTTCTAGATTTAAGTCCGTCCTTTTCGGCGCCAACTGCTCTCCGTTCATATTGAACGCTGTACTGTCAAAACACATGAAGGACAATCCTATCGAATTTTCAGAACGATTGGCACAAGACCTCTACGTGGATAACATAATATCAAGTTTCGTTTCCGAGTTGGAGCTGTCAAAATACTTCAGACTGGTCCGTGGCTTATTCGCAGAGGCTGGATTCAACTTTCGTTCTTGGGCATCAAACAACAAACATCTACGAGAATTAGCAGCGTAAGAACATGTTGTAGACAAGGATCAAATTATCAAAGTACTCGGATTTCTGTTGGGACACAACCAGTGATATATTAGGATTTCCTTAATACAACGTAGATTCATCAGAGCTAATCACAAAACGCGATGTACTACGACAATCATCCAGTATATACGATCCACTTGGGATAAAAAGTCCTGTTACAACACGTAGTAAAATATTTATGCAGCAAATTTGGCAGCACAACTTGAGCTGGGCCGAATTGCTACCAAAATCAATGACTACAGAATGGATAACAATTAGAGATGACATTCAAGAAGCAAAAAAAAAAAAAAAAACGAAATACATCGACTTCATTTTGGGGATTGTTCAGACGTTGACAAGAACAATGTTATACATGTTTTCATTGACGCTAGTATGAAAGCTTACGGGGCTTGTGCTTACATTGTTGCAAACGGAAATAGTTCATTGATCATCGCAAAGAACAGAGTTGCACCTCTCAAACAACTTACCATTCCAAGACTTGAGTTGATGGCTGCCGTCATAGGTAGTAGATTATTAACATTTATTTTAAAGCATGTAAATATTACTCTAGCGGTATAATGGAGTGACAGTCAGATAGTCTTGAGCTGGTTGAATTAAAGAAGTCTTTGAAACCTTTTATCGAAAATCATGTCAGAGAAATATGAGAACTCACAGAGGAATTTGAATGGAGATTTTGCCCAAGTGATTACAATCCAGCCGATATGCTATCTAGAGGAATTACAGCAGAAAAGTTAAAAAGGAAACAAACTGTGGATGCAAGGCCCGTAATGGCTTACAAACAAACCAAATTGGCCTGTGTGGAACAAAGATGAAACTCAAATTATGTCGGCAATCACTGAACAAGAAGTTATTATTGACACTGTGCAAATGCAACACAAATGGAATTGGATAAAACACTAGGAATTACACTAGCAGATATGTTATGATCTTGTTTGGCCATTTTGAATGTATCGCTATCTTGACAGGCTTGACACACTTTTGTTAAGACAAAGCAAGATATTTAGTCGCATTTCAAGATAATTGCTTTCAAAGACGATCAAGACCGGTTCAGTATATCAAGATCAAACAAGATAACTGCTTTCAAGGGCAATAAAGATTTGTTAAGTCTATACAGATCAAACAAGATCAAATCGAGATCTTTTTTGATCTAAACAAACTTAACTCCTCTTGATCGTTCCTGAACGCAATTAACAAGGTCATCTTATTTGATCTTAAACTAACTTAACACGTCCTGTTCGTCCTTGAAATTAATTATCTTGAAAACCAACTTGAAATCTTACATTGTCTTTACAAAATTGTGTGAAGCCTGTCAAGATCGTGATAAGATCAAAATGGCCAAACAAGATCATAACATATCTGCTAGTGTTAGTAATGTTATAAGCATGGACAGATTCAGCTCACTTATGAAGTTCATTTAAGTTACTTCTTATGGGAAAAGATTTATCGCAAAATGTAAATCGCAACAAAGACAACTAGGAACATTGACCGTGAATAAACTACAAAATGCAATTATTTTGTGAATACGTGATACACAGCAAAGATATTTCTCCGATATCATTCGAGAACATTCAAATAGGAAAAGGCAAAAACACAACCTTGTCAAACAGCTGAAACTGTACATGGATAAGGAGAACTTGAAACGATGTCAGGGACGCATTCATAATGTTCCGTTGGATGAAAATGCAAGATTCCCGTTATTGCTACCATCACGGACAAACTTTCAGAACGCATAATCAAGGGTGCACATGTGACTCATTTACATTCAGGCTTGTCAAGTACCGTAACATTTCTACGCCAAACCTGCTGGATCCCGTCAATTCGTCAAGTAGTAAAAGGCATAATACATAAATGTGTAAACTGTAGGAAAGTAATTAGTAGACCGTATTTCCATCCGGAAACACAACCTTTACCAAGTGAAATGTTATACCAAAAAGAGCGCCGTGGTTTGGCGGCTTTTGGGAGAGACTCATAGGAATCACCAAAAATTGTATAAAGAAGGTTTCAGGCCATCCACTTATTCATGTTGAACTTTTAGAGACAATAGTAACCGAAGTGGAAACCATTCTCAACGACAGGCCGTTAACTTATGTGTCATCTGACCCCGCAGATGAACCACTTACTCCGTCGCACTTACTCTACGGAAGACGGATGCCGTCACTACAGTGCTTGTACAGTAAAACATAACCAATCATACCATTGTACCATACACCATACACCATGCACCATTACACCATATACCATGAACCATTACACCATATACCATACACCATCACACCATACACCATTACACCATATACCTTACACCATACACCATGCACCATACACCATGCACCATGCACCATACACCATACACCATGCACCATACACTTTACACAGTACACTATACACGATGTCTAATACAATTGTATTTGCATTTCAGTTTATATTTTATATAGTGACCGGTGCATACAACAAATGAATTTTATCTTTTCGCACTGTGAATAAAATTAGTCCCAGTTTTGCAGGACAAACTGAAGTTTTTCAATAAAAATTTGTCGAGATCTCATTTTTCACCATCAACTCTAGAATACTTTCCACGAAGCTTGTTATTTACAATCGTGCACATGTAAATAAAAAAGGGTGATACAGATTTTCGTCTGCCGTATTTTATTTCACGTGTTGCTTTTTCTCGCTTTTAAGATTGTAATTTTCCCTCATCTTGTTTATTAAGTATTCCTTCTTTATCTTACGGTTATCGAGCGTACATTAGGGGTTGTCATCGTACAGCGTCCATAACCTTTTTTCGTACTCCAAACACGATCTTATTTCACGTGCAATGTACATTGTACACAAGAATTTCGATATTTCTTCCGTCAAACAGAATCTATTTCTATTTTTATACACCATACAATAACACACTCCTTTAAAACCACCCTCATTAATCATATAAATAGAGAATTTGAGTATAAGGTTGCATTAATACCATTACACATACTATCGATGTCATTGTAGCATATTTTCACTAAATTTGTACAAAATTTGAGTACTAAGTGGTATTTACACGATATCGTATACACGATATCGTATAATATCGATATCTATCGCGCGGTATCTGTGTCACAATTCATGCATAAATATATTTACGCATATGCGTATATAATTCTGCATATGCATAAATAAAATTATGCATATGTAGAAATAATAACGCATATGCAGAAATGCAATTCTGCATATGCGGAAATAATTCTGCATATGCGTAAATACTTATGCATATGCACAATTCTAATTTCGCATATGCGTAAATTATTCTGCATTGGCGTTAATAATTTCACTATCCAATCAAAATCGCTTTTACATCCCAAGTCGTTCTTGAGGCAGTATCATTGGCGGATCGTAGATCTAGAAGAACAGACAGACATGAGTTGGGACATTTCCTTTCTACCTGTAGTACAGTTGTCCAAGACACTGTTAGACTTTTCTCGACAGACCATAATGACAGTGATTTTATTGATTCATCACTCTTACGTTTACAGACTTTGGCAACGAATGTAATGAGAGTTTGTGTCAGATTCCCCAACTGTTTGGAGTTGTTAATTTGATCCGTTCTCTTATAAGAGACATTGCTGAAATCAAAAGGTATTAAGCAATATAATTTTGCAGTGGATACTGTCACGATATATACACATACCAATTTGTTTTAAAAAATTTAGTTGGCAGGAACTGCGGATTGTGTTATTCTATCTACACGATACCCCCGGGGGGAGGGGGGGTACTCAGTAAATTTTTGATGGGTATGTGCATTTACAAAATTAAAAATCATACCCGAATCAAATTATACCAAGACAGCAGATAAAAGTATACCCGAACCTATGCTAAAGCAGGTAATGTACCAAAACAAATACCAGCTCACAAAAATTTATCCTAGCTACATGTATAAAATTTATGTCATGCATGTTGCTTTTGTAGGATTTGTAGTAGATGTTAAATACAGGTTGCTGTGGAAGTTATTTTCTTATCCTAGTGTCTTGCAAGTACTCCCAACAAATACTAGGCTGTTTAAACATACATTGTATACCCAAAACTATGCTCAAGTTATGAAATATATACCCAAAAAGATACTAATGGGCTTAAAAAGATACCCCAAATCAATACCAAAACCTGAAAAAAATCAACCAGAAAGAAAACAAACATCCCCATAAACCAATATATAGGAAGTAACCACCCCCCCCCCCCCCCCCCCCTTGGGACTCTAGTCTAGGCTCATTCATCATCAGACCTATATAATCTGACCTCCAATAGTCTAACAGTACTCATTATGTACTGGTATTAACCATGTAAACCAGGATGATGTGTGGTTTAGAGCCTTGACTACCAATAAGGTCGAGATACGATAACTTAACCCTAAGTCCACTACGTTCCCGTGAGGGATACGACCTCTTCCCCTTGCCCGTAATGGAGCAGGCCCGGTGTGAGTCACACCGAGCCAAATTGTGGTCTAATGATGAGCTTACCAGACACTGTGACTTGATTGTAATAAATCCACTAATTTACAATTTTACTCCCTTTTCAATATTAATATTTTTTTCAGTGTAATATTTTACATTAAGCAGCTTATACTGCCAAATAACATCACATTGAAAATCTGAAGCGAAGGTTTTTGAAAAGTCAATCGCCGATTTGACAGAGACTAATGAATAAAATCATAAAATGCTGCCACGGATTCTTCAAATCAGTGTCTGTTATCGAATGGAATTTAACAATAACATTGATATAATCCAGAAATGTCTGGAATTGGTTAAAAAAATTTAAAAATCCGATCATATTCTTAAAAATAAATTTCAAAATGGCCGAAACTTGAAGAACAATTTTGAAATCACTTTTGAAAAAAAAAATTAGCCACTTCAGGAGATATTTGCACAGAATAATAAGATTCATAAGCAGTTAAAATTGATTATGTTTATATATCGATAGGTACAGATGGGTGCAGATGGAACGTTCCAAAAAGTGCACTTAAAGTGAACTTGAAGTTCACTTTTCAAGTGCACTTCGCGTGCTCTTGGCTGTCGCGAAGTTCACTCTTTTGGAATAGGTAGCTATTCCATGACAGCTATTATCACGTTCCCTAG
>MJUU01020540.1:11457-47075 GCA_002080025.1 Modiolus philippinarum
TACTTTTATTCATAAATATTTATTTTAACAGCCGTTACTTTTGTCAACCATAAATGCGTGGTTTAAATGAGATTGACTGAAAACCGGTTGAATCTTACTGCTTTTACTAGTGCCGGTGCCAAGTCCTACTGAGTTTTTAATCATTATTAAAGTAAGAAATTTGTCTTTCATTTATGAAACGCTCCTTTTTTATTAAAGGAAGTTAATATTGTAAAGAGATACATAAAAGAAATAATACATATTCATGATTTTTTTCCCAAAATATTAACGGTGACCACTATTTTTTATTTCAAATTTCAAAAGTGATTTTTCTATACATTTTGTCCTACCTTTTCATCAAAATTTATCGTTATTGCGACAAAAAAAACTTTCAATATTTAACTTTACTAGGAATGTCTTGAATTCATAACGTTGCAATATTACTGAGTAATTTAAATTGAATACATGTATCTATTTTTTTTAATATTGATTGATTTATAAAAAAAAACACTTATAGAAGGTTCCCATTACTGTTCTCCGTTACATAAATATAACTTATGTTTCACACGTAAAGTCACAAAACTTTAAGCACCAGCAGTGTGAACCCTACAGAAAAAACTGGGGGTATCAAGAGATGCTACGGATTGGTAAAATTGATTTACTCCACTCGGAAACACCATTCCTACTGGCAATGGAAAATTAAAGAAGTCATTGTAAGAGTTTGTTAGTTCGTTACTCTGAATCTATCGGAAGAAAGTAAAACATAACGATCTGTCAGGACTCTGAATCTATCCGAAAAAAGTAAAACATAACGATCTGTCATTTGAAGCATTTACTTTTTGTAAATCATCATCATGAAAGAAATGTAATAACAAACAATTAATTCAATAATTTACCGTTTTTAATGATAAAAATTAGTCCCAAATAATTAAAAAATCAATCTTGACATTCAAAATTTTCAAATGAAGTCATACAGAAAACATCACATTTTTTTCAATAGATCGTGATATTTTACTTATTGTGGGCTTATTTAAATTTCATTTATTCACAGGAATCAGAAAAAAATCTAATACTGTACTTTTATTCATAAATATTTATTTTAACAGCCGTTACTTTTGTCAACCATAAATGCGTGGTTTAAATGAGATTGACTGAAAACCGGTTGAATCTTACTGCTTTTACTAGTGCCGGTGCCAAGTCCTACTGAGTTTTTAATCATTATTAAAGTAAGAATTTTGTCTTTCATTTATGAAACGCTCCTTTTTTATTAAAGGAAGTTAATATTGTAAAGAGATACATAAAAGAAATAATACATATTCATGATTTTTTTCCAAAATATTAACGGTGACCACTATTTTTTATTTCAAATTTCAAAAGTGATTTTTCTATACATTTTGTCCTACCTTTTCATCAAAATTTATCGTTATTGCGACAAAAAAAACTTTCAATATTTAACTTTACTAGGAATGTCTTGAATTCATAACGTTGCAATATTACTGAGTAATTTAAATTGAATACATGTATCTATTTTTTTTAATATTGATTGATTTATAAAAAAATATTGATTTATAAAAAAAAACACTTATAGAAGGTTCCCATTACTGTTCGCCGTTACATAAATATAACTTATGTTTCACACGTAAAGTCACAAAACTTTAAGCACCAGCAGTGTGAACCCTACAGAAAAAACTGGGGGTATCAAGAGATGCTACGGATTGGTAAAACTGATGTACTCCACTCGGAAACACCATTCCTACTGGTAATGGAAAATTAAATAAGTCATTGTAAGAGTTTGTTAGTTCGTTACTCTGAATCTATCGGAAGAAAGTAAAACATAACGATCTGTCAGGACTCTGAATCTATCCGAAAAAAGTAAAACATAACGATCTGTCAGGACTCTGAATCTATCCGAAAAAGTAGAACATAACGATCTGTCAGGACTCTGAATCTATCCGAAAAAGTAAAACATAACGATCTGTCAGGACTCTGAATCTATCCGAAAAAGGTAAAACATAACGATCTGTCAGGACTCTGAATCTATCCGAAAAAAAGTAAAACATAACGATCTGTCAGCACTCTGAATCTATCCGAAAAAGTAAAACATAACGATCTGTCAGGACTCTGAATCTATCCGAAAAAGGTAAAACATAACGATCTGTCAGGACTCTGAATCTATCCGAAAAAATAAAACATAACGATCTGTCAGGACTCTGAATCTATCCGAAAAAAGTAAAACATAACGATCTGTCAGGACTCTGAATCTATCCGAAAAAGTAAAACATAACGATCTGTCAGGACTCTGAATCCATCCGAAAAAAGTAGAAAACATAACGATCTGTCAATTCATTTTGACGACCCCAGAACCTTTTGTAGTGAGAAAAAGGCCCAAGTGTAGAAGTTTTGAGACTGTAATTTAGCTCTGTTTACAAAAGCGAATGACTGGAGAGGTGTGTAATTTACTGCTAAAAAAACAGGAAATTCGCTTATTGTACAGTACTGTTTTGAATGCATGTGTAATTACGAATCTAGAAGTTTCATTTAAGACTTAAAATATTCCATTTGGCTGCGAAGAAGGAAACTAAGCATTCAATATATGTCATACTGGGTCTTAAACTTTAACGACTGGTTTACTGTTTGCAGCGGCTGATATCATATAATAGAAAGGTAAAGAAAGTGAGAACCGAACAGTCAATCTTAAACGAACAATCCAAGGACAATGACAACATCGGAAAAACAAAGACATAACATGAGCACACACAGAAAAGAAAAATGAAGACCCACACACATACAAAAATGAACAACACGGACCCATTAAAAAACCATGGTTGAGATCAGGTGCATCAATAGAGTAAGCATCTCCTGCTTCTTATAAGACACCCGTTTGTTGTCATCTTGGAAACAGATATCCCATAGCGGTCCACAAGATCTTGATGTCGATTAGGAAGAAAATTTGGAAGCAAATAACCAAACAAAATGTTAAGGCATTAAAAACCAGCAAATCAACATAGTTTTATCTTTTAAAGCATTACATGCAGTAACAATTTTATGGATCAAGACCTAAGCGATCTACAAAGTCTTTAAATTAACTAATATCTTTAATTGTTTTCGAACTTATTATGACGATTTGACATGTAACTATGTCTACAAACGAAAACAGAAAAAAAGAGAAAAGGTAGAATTTCCGTCATTTCAGATGCAACATAAAAGGAACATGACAAACAGGAACGCCACAAAGCATAAACACTGGAATTTGACAAACAGGAACGCCACAAAGCATAAACACTGGAACATGACAAACAGGAACACCACAAAGCATAAACACTGGAATTTGACAAACAGGAACACCACAAAGCATAAACACTGGAACATGACAAACAGGAACACCACAAAGCATAAACACTGGAACATGACAAACAGGAACGCCACAAAGCATAAGCATAAACATTGGAACATGACAAACAGGAACACCACAAAGCATAAACACTGGAACATGACAAACAGGAACACCACAAAGCATAAACACTGGAATTTGAAAAACAGGAACACCACAAAGCATAAACACTGGAACATGACAAACAGGAACGCCACAAAGCATAAACACTGGGATTATCATCGAAAGAATATGGAGTAAATTCACATAAGACAAATTCTTTACAAATACATGATAAAACCAAGCTATAGAACTACGTTTTTATTTTTAACTCCACAAAAACTACTTTTAAACAATCAGATAAAGCTGCAAATACACATAATTTTGTTTCTAACAATGAAAGGAGAAATGACAACAAGTTTGTGAAATAAAGATGATTTACATAGAACTTACATTGAAATTTTTACATATTCATAAACATGTGGCAAAATGCTGATCCCTCTATGATCAACATCACCGAAGTGTGCTGTTGATCATGTCTCTGTAATTTCTCCAAGTAAACGGGTAATGAGACTTGAATCTCAGTAAAGCTGTGGATTCTCCTACTTTTTTATTTATGTAAAGGCAGTCAAATTATATATGATTTATAAAGTTGAATGAATATTAACACATCAAAACTAAATCTATGTTGTATTATATATCAATTCAGTGAAGGTTTTATTCCAACATAGTTTAACCAAAATATCATTAATATTGATATGATCAATAAATCGATGCTTACATAGTTATAAACGGCTCATTGCCATCTACAGCAAGTTTCCTGTCTTCCTTATTTATAAAATGTTACGGAGAATTATAAAACATTCCTATAACTTGTAAACTAAATGTAATTCTTCGTGATTATTTACACACGAAATGGGTACAACTGTTTGGCCTTGAATAGTTCAAGTAAGAATGGTCGAGGTCATGGGAGGGATGGTTATAGTGCTTTTGTATTTGTTAATTCACATAGTCCCGATTTTTTTTTCAATGCCATTGCATAATTGATAAAAACGCTCCTACTTCGAACATCTAAGGTTCATTCAGGAATATGCAACACAATCTCGTAGGAGTAATGAACATGTCCAGATAACCCGATATCAGGTCAACGTCGGTGAAATTTATGCAAACTGTCTACGAGATAAGGCTACATATATAAAGCAGAAGACCGAACTGATAAGACAACTTTCGTTTAAACTTTTCGTTTTTCTTTTCGTATTTCTGCCTTAAGATGTTCCGAAACTTCGGACTTCTTCTGGCTATTTTCGCTGTGCTGAATTCAGCTCAAGGTAAGAATTACAATTATATTAAATTATATTAATGTTTCCTTATTTAATGTTTGATAGATTTTAAACAAGAGGGAAAAAACAAAAGAATGATGTGTCTTATGGAATTTCTTGAAGAATAACGACCATCCATATGGATAAGTGATTAGTGAAATATCCTACGTAAATCACCGAATAGATATGAATACCACGCTCGTTCTATTTTGAGACGTTTCAAAATAAGGTGGCTGGAATTTATAGTTACTTGACTGACAGGAAAATAACAGCAAAGACCTTCAAATAACAAAATACCGAAGTGACTGATTCAAAGTGTATGATTCATTGAACATGCTTTTGTTTTAGTGTATGGAACGGCTTCTGATTTTAAGCAAACAGGAAGACGTACAAGCCCATCATGCGAGTGCTTCGAGGTACAGACAATTAAGTTCAAGTATTAGAACTCGGTTTATATTATGAAATACGACACAACAACGTGAAGCTTACATAATCTCTTCACCAATGAAGCGGAGGAAGAGTAAAATTTATTTGTTGACTACAACCAAGGAGTATATATATAAGACCCATCAAATGAAAACAGTTCCGCCTTCTACTGAGAAAAGTACATCATTTGGATAAATTTAGACGGTTATATTCAAGATTATTTTAATGAACACACAAGGGGTTATATATATATATATATTTTTTTTTTTTGGAAAAAATGTCTTTGGAGATTTTAAGGTTCGATAAGTTGAAATCATGTCGAACATTATCTCTCGGTGTATTTTTTCTATAAGACTTTGTGCTTGACTCTACATTCTTTTCTAATTTTCGTTTATTCTTTTATCTACGTTTCCATTTATAATTCACAAATAGACTTTCAGAATTATGACAGATAAATCATAAGTTTAATTCATTGTGCATTTTTATCAAAATCCGACATAGATCTACATGTACTTGTCGTGTATAGTACCATTAGCTTATCATTGGTCTGTTGACCCTGTCAGTTAGGATTGGCTGTTATCACCAATTTCATTATCTGACACAATAGACAGTGTTGTCACCTTTTCTTTGATAAACGTCCCTTGCTAACATTTATTTTTTTTTAGCTTTAGTTATTCCCAGTTCGATTATATAATTTATACCAATTCATTATCGAAAAATCACAATTGCATTTCACTGAATAAAAAAGGACAATAGATTGTTTAAAAGTAGAATGGTTTGTTACTTCAGTTTATGATATGCATTATCTTTTAGGGCAATTTACAAGTAAGTAGTGTCCCTAAGTACACAACGCTTACTGTTTCAGTATAATTGCATTTTTCGATTTAGGCCGTCCAGTTTCATTATCTTTGCTTCAAAGCGAATTTGTCTTTAATTAATGCATTGTTCGGTTTTCTATGAATTATTTGGTATAGCGGGCTTATGCTTTACAGGCTTTATATGCATTCAAAAACCTTGTACTTCCAACAAATACGAGTGCTTCGAAATAATTTTGTGTTTCCATTAATATAACATCCTGAAAATTGCATTTTGAGATTTGTTTTGTTTTGTTTGTTTGTTTGTTTTTGTTTTGTTTCGGTCCAATGGGATAATATTTGACATGCTTTATGCTTCCAGAGACTCTTGTGCTTCCACCAAAGAATGCTTCCATGCGACTTTCAAGTTTTCTGCAATTTGTCAAGTCCAGTGGCATTATGCTTGGCAATCTTTATGCTTTCAAAGTTTCTTGTGCTTCTTTCAACACTTTTTGTTAGGCTCTTTTGGTTTTTCTGTGGTTTCATTAGTCCGATGGCTTTATGCTTGACACGCTTAATGCTTCAATTATCTTGTGTTTACATTTATCATTTTAATGGCAGGACGCTTCACATATTCTATACAGATATAGAATTCCAAATAGAATTGTTGTTTGACGCCTTTTGCTTTTCTATGCATTTTCTATATAGATCATTTTTCAACATAATTTTGATACCCGTTGGAAATATTAACATTCGTTCTTTTTTATATTTTAACCATAATTTTAAAAAAGCATCAATAAGATTTAACCACAATTTAACGTAGCAACAAAAAGAGTTAACCACAATTTAACGTAGCAACAAAAAGAGTTAACCATAATTTCACAAATCAACAATAAAGCTAAGCTTAAATTTTCACTTTTCGTTTTTGTGATTCTAATAAAATATGATCGATATTTTTTAAATAACCATCTGTTGACACAAATTCATATAATTTGATTATTGCATAGTTAATAAATTAACAATAAATGCATTTTCTTTGGATTACTCTCCGACAAATTCTCAAAAAAGTATAAAAAATTGGATCCAATTGTTCTACAGCATGCATACCACAAGATATTGTGTTTATGGTGGATACATCAGATGGCGTAGGTTCTGATAATTTCCAGAAAGAACTAGAATTTGTGAAATCAACAATAAACAATTACAACATATCACCACAGTGTATTCATATTGGCTTAATCACATTCAGTGGTCAGGCGTATAGCAAGTTTGAACTTGGTCAATATAATACCAAGGCTCAACTTATGTCAGCCATTGATCAAATTAAATATCAACCAGGAAGGCGTTATACCACTGCAGCCATTAAATATTTGAACTCTGAAAGTTTTGGCCAGTTCAGAGGAGCCAGAAGCAATGCACAACACATTGGAGTACTCGTAACGAACGGAGCAGCTTCTAACTCATTAGCTCTTCAACAAGAAGCCAAACGAGCACGAGAAAATGGTGTTACTTTATACACTATTGGAGTTGGACAAGGAGTTCATCAACAAGAACTTGCGTCCGTGTCGAGCAATCCAAACAACAGATATTCAATGGTTGCCCAAAATTTTGACTCTCTTGGTGACTTATCCTATCCACTATCTACCAGAACAAGTAGTGGTAAGTGTTACTTGAGGGGTTTTAGCCGATATTGTATAAAAATACGCGAAATTAACTAATAGTATATACATGATATATGACCAATTTGCGCTCAGTCCTACAAACACTTTACTGATGAATATTCACACAGTTTATCTGATTACAATGCATGCAGTATTGCATTATTGCTTTCAATGCATTTAGTAAATTACTTGGTTTTTACTGCGTTGATGTTTTCGAAATGAGCTGCAATATGTTATAAATTATATTTTAACAAGGTCATAAATACCAGTCCATTGTTTGCCCATTGTTAATTTTTAAAAGATAGTGTGATATACAATTCATATTCACTTTGTTTTGTTCTTCATTTCCAGAAAGCCCACAACTGCCTGCTGCATCAGGTGAGTTTTCAGCATACTTCAATCCTGTTCAATGGCATACAACTCATACTTACATGTTAAAACGTAAAACAAAGGCATTTAGTGTTCTTAAAATCGCTGTCATCTGACAAGAAGACCAACATGAAAAAAACTAATAACACTTATCGAGTCAACTGTAAGAAAACTTGGCAAAATAAGAAAAAAATGAATTGTGGGTACTAAAATAATATTTGGGCTGTTTTTTTTTTAACAATGGCAACCAAACTTCTTACGGTCTGGAAAAGAAAATGCAATAAATAGACTGATTTATTGCCTTCGGATCATGGTTATAGACAATATGTATGGTATGTGCCTTGTTTCATGCCATGGTATAGTGATATACTTCTCCAAAAAGTAAATATTTTGTATACCAAAATCAACAGAATACTTCAAGAAACAATCTTCTTCGGGTACAGTGCTTGTTTGAGATGGTGAAAATTAAACAATAATAAGAAAAAACAACCCCACAAAAACAGGATAATCACTGAGATGCTATGTTGGTCAGCATCGTGCTTACAGCATTAGTATAGCATATCAAATAGCAATTATAGTATTCGATATTTATATGTTTTTTCCAGGATGCTTACAAAAGGCCGATTTAGTATTTGTTGTTGACGGATCTGGAAGTATTGGACCATCAAATTTTGCTAAACTTCAAAACTTTCTGAAAGACATTGTCAGACAATTGAATGTTGGCACGGACACGGTACATGTTGGTGTCATGAAGTTCAGTAACTATCCGTCCATCGAATTTCCTTTGGATAAGCATTATACAAGAGCCGAAGTGATGAAAGCAATAGACAATATCAACTATATTGGTGGAGGCACTAACACAGCTGAAGCTATTAACTATATGGATAAACAAATGTTTGATCAAAATAGTGGAGCACGACCAAATGTTCCAAGAATTGCTGTCGTGATCACAGATGGAAGATCTTCTAATCCAACAGCAACTGCTGCTGCCGCCAATCAAGCCAGAGCAGACCATATTGGTATGATGGCTGTTGGTATTGGTGCTGGGGTCGATCGAGGGGAGTTACATAGTATTGCTGACAATCCAGACTCTGCTAATTCATTTATGGTTAACAGCTATGATCAGCTCAACTCAATCACAGCTCAGATAATACAAAGAGCTTGCCAAGGTTTGTATAAAATAGAATAAGATGCCACTTTAGTAATTCATTTTGAATATACAACTCTTTCGTCCCCAAATAATAAAAACACACAAGCATGTGCCGTTAAACAGTTTTGAGTAAAATTTTGTTATATTTAATGTTACTGTTTTTAATTGTTATATTTTCACCAATTATATATGCTTTCTGCTTCCTTGAAAGAAAAGGAAAATTGACATAACAAACTAACTGTCTTTTCCAAAGCAACTTGCATGCATTAACGGCGAGACTAAAGAAAGTCATGACCAGAATGAAAAGGAATGTACATAAAAGGGAATAAATACAAAGAAATCTACAATGAAAGAATACGGAGTAAATACACATTAGACAAAGTATCTACAATTACCTACATGGTAAAACCAAGCAATGGAAATAGTGTTGTTCTTCATTATGTCCAAATGTTATCTAAAAGTTCATAAATAAGAAAGAAACAGAACAAAATTCAATGTATCTTGTGTGTTTTACCTGTTGTTTTTTACTATAAATTTGTGAAATCTTTAATGATTGACATAAAATCGAGCATTATTTGTCTTACAGTTCGATCTATTGCCCCCGTACCAACAACACCACAACCTGGTGAGTATAAATCTGAAGTTTTTTTTCCTTTAGAAATAAAACGTTGGTTATACAAACAACAGTAATATTATCGAGGATGTTTCATTGAAATTGAAAGAATATGTATAGGGACAGATTTATGATATTCTTTTTGTCTTGAAAATGAGAAAGAAAGGTTTGTGCAAAAAACAATTTTAATATCTTAACGAAATGTACTTTTTTTTTATTTTCCATAATAAAGGTGTATCCGTACCTGATCCCTGTCAAGATGTCCAGCCAAACTGTA
The DNA here is from genome assembly GCA_002080025.1 of Modiolus philippinarum. NCBI lineage: Eukaryota > Metazoa > Mollusca > Bivalvia > Mytilida > Modiolidae > Modiolus > Modiolus philippinarum. The sequence continues at coordinate 21,416 of MJUU01020540.1, forward strand.
ACAGCTATGGTGAAAACATGTGTTTTGATTACGCACCATGGGCAAGAGATAACTGTGCAAGATTCTGTGGAGTTTGCAAGCGTAAGTCAATCCGATATCATATGTAATCCAAATGAACAAAAAATGAAAAAGTTGTTTTAATATAATTGTGATAATCTTTCGTCTTCAGGTTAATTTTGGCGTTTGGTGAAGGTAAAATTTCATTTCGCCAAGTAAGTCTACGTTTGCTTTGAAACTTTTGAATATCTTTTTTCTTAAATTTTCGCAAAATTTGTAATTTAATCTGCGTTTTAATAATTCTTTTGAATTCTGATATGAATTCAATTTTTATTACAAAACAGCGTTGTATGCAACCACATCACCTCCCTGTGTCGACAAGCTGGCTGATTGTGATACTTATGGTACTATTGTTTGCCACCAAGCACAATACAAAGCATGGTCAAAAGACAATTGTAGACGATTCTGTGGTTTCTGTGGTAAGCTCTTAAAATAAAGATCAGATGTATTATTTCCATCTGGAATGTAATTCTAAAAATATTTTCTATTTGATACCGAAAGCATATGCAAAGTGTATACTGTACCTGGCTTACAGGAATAAAACTTAATATATTGGAAATTATTTCTCCACATGATGTGTCCATTTCTTATCAAAAATATCCAAGATCAAGACAGCTGTCAAACTAGCAATCGGAGAAAAAATGAAAATCATGATCAATGTTCAAATGAAAGCAAACTGACAATTAATAATAACATGAAACCAATATAATATAGATGAATATATTAAAAGATAACATGTACTCCTCTTTCAGACATGAACTCCTCTGTCAGACATGTACTCCTCTGTCAGACAGTATGACTTTATTGTGCTGAATTCTTTCTCATCTTTTTCAGATACTTCAAATGCAGCAACCGGATTCTGTAAGTGTTTACAGTTCGTAATCTAATGAAACTTTAAGTAACAAATTACATTCACCATGTTTTCAGAAACTGAAAATATATAATATAAAACAACGGCAGTAGAATATCGAAGGAACAAAGCACAAAATTACTCTGGACACCTAAATTTCCCAATGAACCCGTGTCCGTAGCTTCATCGGTAAGGGACCTTTTTAACCCGGGAGACGTCCCAGCCGGTATAAGTTCCTTTAGTTTCTCTATTCTCATGGCTAAAGTAATACTTAGCTACTGAGCGGATGATATCCTCGGGGACGAACCGTCCACCAGCAGAGATATCGGTCCAGTGGTACAAAACAACGGCAGTAGACTACCGAAGGAACAAAGCACAAGATAAACGTTTTCACACAGACAACGAGTGGGAAAATAACAAGATATTTTTGCGGGGTTAGGATATTTTTGGGTGGTTCTGTCTTGTTTCTGCAGATATTTATATCACTTCTATGCGTTTCAGATGGACAATGTCACTATAAGGGAAAATCATACAAACATGGAGAAAAGTGGACAGATGGATGTGATTACGAATGTGTATGTGAGGATGGACAAACTGGCAGATACAAATGTTACAACAGGTAAGAGTATATACAGCTTATATAATACTTACAATTTTTGTCCAAATGCCATATCTCCTGATATACTTTATTAGAAGGAGATCTGGAGACCAGAAATGAAAACAAAATGCCTATACATGTACATACAAAGAGTAAAGAAACATACACAAATATGCAGAGAAACATATTTTTATGCACACACACGCAAAGAAACACTTACATACATACAAAGAAAGATACTCAAGAACCATGCACTAGGGAAACATAAAAAACACAAATGCAGATAAAAAAACGCTTTCTGTGTCGTACTTGAAGGATAAATCCCAGTTTGATAAGTTTGCTTTTTGTTCATTGCATAGATTTTTTATCAACGATAGTTAACATCTACTACTTTTCATTTCTTGACAGATGCCCTCTGTACTACAACCTTCCAAGTGAATGTACCTTAGTACGAAGTCCAACCAAATGTTGTCAAGAACCAGTGTGTAATTTCAATCAAAACTTGCAATCATTCACCAGTAACTCAATGGGTCGTACTCCAGCTGGAATGGGTAAGAATCTTGAATGTTATATGTGTATAGTATTATCTTTAAAATTGCAGAAGTCGTTTTAAGGAAAAGCTCAAAGTTTTCAAGAAAAGGAAAAAGAAACCAAGCAATTATGAATAATAATTATTATACATTATATTGTCATCTGGTTTTTGTGCCTGATATAAATAAATACGTGTATTTTGTTTTGTTATTTAAAACAAGAATTATTTATTTATTTAATGAATTCCTGAAATGTTCCACAGGGTGTTAAAAAGGCAGAGCATAAACTTTCTGGAAAGAAATAAATGTCAAATACAACTGAAGTCAAGAATTCCTTTTCGCTGATACGAGAATTGTTGAGAAAATGAGACACTGTCAGTTTGTATATCCATAGATGTATTAGCCATCTATGGTATATCATAATATTCTGTGAAATGAAGAACACACTTGGTAGCATTTCCCTGTAAAGAACCTATTCATTGAAAAATTCATGAAATGATAAATTCAAGAGAAATAGTTGCTTTGGAACTTGCACGTTTTTGTGTTACAATTTCAGCTGTTTGTGCATATAAGGGCAACACGTATTACCAAGGACAGACTTGGGAAGATGGGTGTGACTATAGGTGTGAATGTACAAACTCTGCTACCGGACAATACAAATGTCAAGATCTGTAAGTGTACAAACCATGTATTTATAGAATTAGTGTACGTTTGGTGTCCAGTTACATAAAAAATCATACCGAAGTCATATTCTGGAAGCTCTCAGATATTTTAGCGCAAGTGAAAAGTGGTTGATACTTGACATATCCAAAATCAAGATAAGCTTTCAGAAAATATCAATAAAAAAAGGTCGTTGATAGTGGAATGCCTTTCTAAACTGCCTAAAACCGTTTGAGAGAGTCATGTGATACCTTATAATGAGATAAAGTCGCTACTCAATGTACCAAAAAAGTGTACCAGACCAGTAAGTAAGTAAAGGTAGTAAGTAAATTTCATTTGATGTCGGATTACGGCTTTGTAGAGCTTTCATACGTACTTTGCATAACACAAATAGATACAAAGCATAACACAATTAGCAAGGAAATGAATATAAAAGCAGGATCATATCATCAGGTCACACTGCAGTAAGTTAACTACAGTAAAAATGAACAGGCTTGAAATATTATTTGCATGCTTCGTACAACCAGGATGGTCCTGTCCGTGTGTTAAATAACCTTGAATTGGTTTAAGTTTGTCGTTTGTCTGGTCTCGCATTAAATGTTGATGAGGAAGGCTTCCATATCTTATATGAGCAGTATTCCTACAGGATTTTAGACCATATCTAGCTTTTGTTTTTTTTTCATGGTATTTAGATCTTAATTATGTGGAGTACAAGATACGACCGAGTCTGATAGGTTATACAAGTGCCCCAAACATATTTTGATATCCTATCAGGTGAGCAATTAGAGGAGTCAAGTATTTGTAAAGTATATACAAAGCCTTCGAGAAGTCAAAAAAAGTAAATGCCCTATTCCTCTCTGTTTCCTAACCAGATACAGTCTTAATCAAAGCTCCGATGGAGCTGAATCTCGAAGCCCTGAAAATCTACACGTGGCAAAACTTCGTAGTCATCCAAAGAACTGAGCACTGCATACGTCTGCATGTATTAAGTTATTCCGTATTACGTGGAAATAATCGGATTGTGTGATTTCGCATGTCGATTTCATTGCTATAAATATATGCAATACACTCACGGTCACAGGCAAACAAATGTTATTTTCATCTTTGACAAATTTAGTGCGCGACATGTTCGTTGATCCGAGACGCCATATAAAAAAACGAGTAATTTGATAAACTTGCATATTGTTTTCAATTTGATATAACAACACCTTATTCAACTCAAGAAAATGTAGAAATATACTTGACTTAAAATGTATACGATTTTGAAAGAAACGTGCGCACTATATTTTATCGAAAGCACGAAGGTCATCTTTTAGAGCTGTTAATAGGCTTGAAGCCTCACGTAATTTTTTTTTCTTGTCATTTTAACATCTCTCCAGCCATTTCATGGCTTCAAGATAAAAAGACAGTAGCAGGTCACTTAATGACTTATTTTTTCCGTAGAATTTTCTCGGAATTCTTAATTTTAGTAACCAATGGAGTTTGTAAACAGAGACAAATAAAAAAAAACTACATATGTCTCTGTACCGAATCCATGACTAATTCACCTCATTAGGATGGTGTGCGACTTGGAACTTCGTGTAAGTGAATGAACGTCGAAATGAACTACGTTTAATCCGAGACTGGTGCAAGGGACAATTTAAGGATTGACCCTGCTTTTATATCTTGCACCGATATGTAAGAAACGACGGATCCTTTCAAAGTTTATGAAAAATTAAACCTAGCACTGACATTGTAACGGCTTCTCAAATAAAAAAAAGCCATTGCTTTGTTATTCCGCAGTCTAAAACTTGAGGGCATAAGAACCAACTAGAAGATTCTGCAATCAAACATCTGACCAGAAACACTACAGAGGTTTGCAACTCGATCAGCTTTTCTTCACTTATCATTTTCAGCAGTTCTTCTTTTGAATGAATTACGTATGTTAAACAGTCTTTCATGGCGGGTGGGGAGCAAGGGGAGCAAGGGAGTGACCTTGATATAATTTTTGTCAAGAATACCGCTTATGTGAACGCTAGGGGTCTTCTTGATCTCGCTTGAGGGGTGAATATTGTTCACCTCTGGTTGTAGACCGTGGCCTCGGGTTACATCAAGATGTAGACAGGAATAAAAGCCCTGTCTTTGATAAACTGGAGTTTTCTATGCATCATGTGCGTTTTTGTCACATGTACATTCACTCCATATCCTTTCATTTTTCCTATTTGAAGAAGGACTTTCCCTTTGTCAGTTCCAACATCGGGTATCTGTCTTCCTATTCCGTTTTGCACAAATTTCAAATTGGATTAAATATTTGTCTATTTGCTTGAAGTGTACTGTAATTTTTTCACTTTGACTGAGTTTTTGGCTACACCGTCTAGTATTCGACTTGGTTGTTTTCCAGACAGTATCTGGAGTTCTAGTCGGTTTAATTTGCATAGTCAGGTATTTAAGAAATGATTTTTCTTGTTTTTCTAGTTCCCAATTATTTTTCCAATAGTTGTCTATTTCTCTATCCAAATTCTTTCCACTTTCCTTTGATGTCGGTGTCGTATCCATAATTTCATTTATAAGCTGTTGGGATATTGTATTTTTGGGGTAATTTTCCGTATGACGTTACGCACAGTGTTGGTACTAGCTAACGTTACACAAAAGCTGCACGTTCCGTCATTGAATATATTTAAGTTGCAAGTCAGAAGAATGATATAATTCAAGGAAATCCATCTTTTTAATCATATTAGGGACGGTATGAATTTACAGTAAAACAGATGTACTTATTAGTCTTAAAAATTATTAAAATCACACTGGATATCAATGATCATCAATGAAATTATTTATGCCAAACTGACATTTTTGAATGCTCATCTTAACATTCGATACCGATGCCAATGTACGAATAAAAGACAACAAATGAATAATTGTGGTTTACTAACAGCAGTCTGCTTTGTTTTACTGAAACTTAAAAATTATCCAAATCGTCATTATTCAAAGAATTCAATGTTTAAGTCTCGTACAAATATTTTACAAGATAAAAGTCCTTCAGAACTTTACTGAATAATTCGTATAAAGCGCCAATATAACACAAAAATTGTAGCAAATCAGCAAAAGTCTCCCCCTCTCTAGAGTTTGGCAAAAATATTTTGTTCCAATGTTTTTTTCTGTTATGTTTTTTGTTGTTTTTTGTGTGTTTGTTTTTGGTTTTCTTTTTGAGTGTTTTGTTTTTGGTTAATTTTGTTCTGGTTTTTTTTTTTTTTTTTTTTTTTTTTTTTTTTNTGAACCAACTTTTACTATTTCCATCATTGATTGCCAACTTTCTTGCACTTGTGCTTTCTTGGTGCAATTTCATGTTTAGTGATTCTCATGTCTTGCAAAGTTTTGATGTCGATGGTTGTGGAAATACGGAAATTCGAGGTCTTTTCCGTCATTGTTCATGTGATTATAATCTCTGACTTCGAAGTTGGCAGTGGGGGAAATTAAGAAGTTTTTATCTGCATAAAAGCTCGAATATTAATACATCCCAACATTTGTTGCAGAGTTGTGATAATTGAATACTGACGCCATGGTATAGATACATACAATACAGGGAAATCAGGGACTGGTACAGTAACAGATATCATACACGATACGATTTTATCACGGCCACAGACATGACAATTTTATGCAGAAGACAAGATAACACCCAGTTTTAACCCAGGGGCTTGTTACGAAATAACAAGCCCCTGTGCTCAAACTTTCGTGAAGCTTCAATGTGTGGGGCTTAGTATTTCAATTTGAATAAAATGTTAAAATTTCTGACATTTGTGACTTAAAAGTGAATAAAGATATTGAAATGTATTTTTTCACTGAGCAGAATTGGAAGGTTTCGTCTTTTACAAGAGCTATTTAAAAAAAAATCTACTTTGTATCTGAAAAAAAGTAGCTTTTGGCATTCTACGACTACATTGTAGTTAAACCAAAAATAACACATTTGCTCAAATCTAACCAATAATTTAAATTTAGTTTGTACAAGGATGTATATTGAGAAGGATAAGCATCTCGTTATAAATTGGAAATATATCACGAGGTGTGAAAATTATGGAATTTTGGGACACTATCTTTAAAGCATTAAAACACTATAAATAAAATAATGATGGTCACAAAAATTGTTCTTGCAATGCAGTAGATGTGACACTTTACCAAAAAAATAAATTATTTTATGTGCTTTTAAAGCCATTAGTTGCAAATTGTGGTGCATATTTACAGATGTAAATTGGAAGAGACAATAAAAAAACCATGAAAATGACTTGATTACAAATTTCAATCACATATTGGGCCCTATCAAGTCAATTTGTAGATTCTCATCCACCTGTAACAAAAAATCTGGGGTGGGTGGGAGGGTATTTATTTTATATTTTTTACTGATTTTTGCTAAAATTGATGGGAATTTAAAGAAAATTTCTGAATAATGGAGAATAAAAAAAAATTGAGCTTAGAAAAAATGGGGCAGGTGGGGATTAGAATCTATTAATTAATTTGATGTGGCCTTGAAGAAAGGACTTACTTTAATGAAAAGAAATATACTCTTAACAAAGTAAAAATGTTTCAGCTTTCAGAAAAACATCATGCTATTAAATTTCATGAACAACTTTTTCAGTACATGTAGTTAGCTGTAAAGTGAATGCATGTTAAAAACGTCCCACCATAGATTTTAAAATGCAAAATAGATTGTGTACAGGTTGTATACATTTTTTTGTATCTTTCTCATAAGTCTTGAATCAGACAAGTTATAATAAGAGGTACTCGTATGTTGTAATAACTTGTTCCAGCCAGTCCTTTTGTTTATCTTAAAACAATGAAATAATTTTGAAGAAGAAACAATGTTCTTTACTGTTTTAGGTGATCGATGAGAAGGATGACATAATTGTTGGAACAATTTAAAATTCAAGTTTTATATATACTAGTCAACATTGTCAATGCAAATGCATTTTTTTAGAATTAATTTCATAAAAGATTACAACTTTATTTATTGTATTCGTATGTGGCAGAGTTGGAATAATTGTGATTATTTTTCTATATTTCAAATTCAGATTTCAAATTTATGATTTATATTTGAAATATGAATTTGAAATAAAGGGAAATGTTTTTAAATTTTTCCTACTCTGCCACACTTCAGGACTTTTAAAATTGTCTTGCTCTGCAACTTGAATCACAAGCAGAATTGTTCCTGCTACAAATATTAGACAAACATGCCTCTGGTCAAATGAAGTAAACATAGTATTTTTGGGGGTTTCATTATTGATACCTGCAACAACTTCATTCAGGTCCACCCAACATTAATTTATTTTGATCACATGTTTTACATACCTGTTTTCAATGGGAATTTACATGACTATGTGTTTATATATTGACAGATGTCCAACATACTCCTCAATACCTCCCTACTGTCATATGAGCAGAAAGAGTGGAGATTGTTGTGCCAAACCAGTTTGTGATTTTACCACACAGCAAGGCAGTTTCACTGGAACAGGTTCCATCAGTGGCAAAGGAGTTGGTATGTTCAATAACTGAACAATTAATTACATAAACCTTAATTACTATGACATTGACACTTTAAATTTGCATAATAAAGAATTTTTTTTGAAGGTACATACAACTTATTGGCTGGAAATTTAAGTCCTCTCAACATTTGACTCAGTGTTACACACATTTGACTCTTTGTTACACAATACCGGTATGCAAAATATAAAAGTAGCATAAATTAGCATCGAATGCTTTAATTATTTTATAAGGATTACAAACAGCCCAAAGGCTACAAAGTTGCTCTCCTCATTGCATCAGTTTACCTCGTAAGAATGATCTTTGAAATAATAGCTTAACTTAATTATTATTTTTTAGCTCATCTGGCCAAAGGCCATGTGAGCTTTTGCCATCACTCGGCGTCTGTCGTCCGTCCGTCCGTTAACTTTTATTCAAAGATCTTCTCCTCTGAAACTACTGGGCCAATACTAACCAAACTTGGCCTGAATCATCACCAGGGTATGCTCTTTCAAGTTTGTGATTTTTATGTCTGTAGACCAAACAACATGGCCGCTGTAACTAAAAATAGAACATAGGGATAAATTGCTGCTTTTTGCAAATTACTCGAAAATCATTACAGATATCAAAATTCTGACAGGATAACAATGATCAGAACGATGAGATCTACCTGCCCAGCAATTTTGGAGAATATCCGTTTACCCGTCTTGGGGTTATTGCCCCTTTTCCGTAAAATTTTCAGTTTTTCGTTACTGTTGGTCTTATATATTGAAATTGATAGAAGATAGAAGTGAAGTTTGTGTCAGAAAAATGGTCGGCATAGTAAGATCTACATGTCCTGCGATTTTGAAAAAAATCTGACGACCCACATACGAGTTATTGCGGCTTTTCTTTGAATTTTCAAATTTTTGAACGTTTTTACTTTTATTTCAAAAACTGTTTGAGATAAAGGTTAAATGTGAATTGCAAAAGTGATGAGGTTTTCCAGAACTACAATTTCTACATATGTCCAGCAGGTTCGCATCTCATCCAAGATGGCCACCAGCGGGGAAGATAGTTTAACATAGGGACCCTATGGGAAATGCATTCAAATGTCTTCTCCTCTGAACCCACTGAGCCAATTGGAACCAAACTTGGTTACAATAGTCTTTAGATGTTTTCCTTCAAAGTTTGTGATTTTAATGTTCATACCTCATTCAAGATGGCCGCCAGCAGGGAACATAGTTTAACAAAGGGACCATATGGGAAATGCATCAAAAGATCTTCTCCTCTGAAACTACCAAGCCAAATTGAACCGAACTTGGTCTCAATAGTCCTTGGGTGGTCCCCTTTAAAGTTTGTGATTTTTACGTTCTTACCTCATCCAAGATGGCCACCAGTTTGGAACATAGTTTAACATAGGGAAATGCATTCAAATGTCTTCTCCTCTGAACCTACTGAGCCAATTGGAACCAAACTTGGTTACAATTGTCTTTGGGTGATCCCTTCCAAAGTTTGTGATTTTTAGTTTGTACCTCATCCAAGAATGAAAATGTAACATCTGCTGAACTGATTTATAGTATGAATGGGTGGTCTTTAGGTGACAATGAATAAAACCAGTGACCAGGTGAGCAATACAGGCTCATGTGAGCCTCTAGTTTATTATTATTGACCAGATATTTGTCTTGAGACCAAAAAACTGGAGAAGATAAGCTTCATTCTATTTGTCAGTTTATTTGCCAATCATTTTAACAACCATATTAGGACAAGTTACGTATAAATATTTTGCATTAGATTGTTTATTGGATAGATGTAAAAACCCTGTCTGCATATTGGGAAACAATAACATCTTATATTGAATGACATGAGATATTCCTATAACATTAGTAACGTCATCAATTATTTATGACAATTTCAGGTAAGGTACCAACTACACCACCTCCATGTGTTGACAATGCTAAAAACTGTGAGAGGTATGGAAAGGATATGTGTACAAACTATGTTGGATGGGCTGGCGACAATTGTCGTAAATATTGTAACCTCTGTAGTAAGTATGCATTGTGTCCTAGGTAAATAACAAAATACTGAAGTAACTATTAATTTATTTTCTGCCTATGCGCATTTCTACAACTTATGTCTCATCAGTGCAGATCAAACCAAAACAATTAGAAGTCCATTAACCGAAAAGCATGTATATATAGAGAAGAAATAACCAAAAAGGATCTAAAAAGAAAAGTCAGAATTCAAATTCAGATAAAAGATACCAAGTATGAGTTGTGTCCTACCTAAGGTACTACAGAAGATGATTTTGACTTGATATTTTAATAACATCAATTTCGCTCTGACAACATGCTCAAATGACAAATCATTATGTAGAAATATCACTGTAAACCACTGCACATTAAAAAGGATATGTACAAAATTTATAGAAACAATACTTGATGCAAGAACTTTTCTTCGTATAGCTATCAAATCTTTGATTTTTTTTTGTGTTTAGAAGATATAAGTGCAATGAAATACTTAAGTAAAGACTCAAAAATAGGTTACAAATGATCTCATTTTGCTTTTATTAACAATGACAATATTTTACATTTCATTTTTTTTTACAAATAAGTGGTATATTAGTCATGTTAGTATTATGGCATTTCACAAAAGGTATTTAGAAAACAAAGGCAGTAGAATACCAAAGGAAAGGAGGTATGTGGTTACAAAAAACAAAGTCCATAGACATGGCAAAAACAAGAACAAGTAAATAAAGACATAACAACAACATGAGACATCCACTTAGCATGAAAATAAAACACAATACACTTATAGTGTAAACTCCCATAAAAACCAGTAGTGATATCAGGTGCTCTGGAAGGATAATGTCCTACTCCAGTGTTTATTTTCTATCAAATTTGGGTCCGTTTATAGGACCCAGTCCCAATGGGAAATATGCATATATTTTCCCAAAAACATGAGTGATTTTCCCAAATCTAAACTCTGTCGTTAGTTAAAATAATAATCAAATTAGGTAAATGTTTGAAATTGGCCTTTGTACAATATAAACAATGTTTGGAATACTCTCTATAATTATGTAATTTGCTTAATTGGTTCTAGGTATAAAGAAATGCAAAGAATACCTCAGATAATGTATTGTTGTATTTTCAAAAACACCGAAATATTTCCCAATTTAAAGGGACCCGGACCCAGTCCCAAAAGGGTGAGAAAAAGCACTGTACTCTACTAGTTGTAAATGTTGATGTAAGGGCAATTGGTTACCAATGATACATTACTCCTGAATTGAAATCTCATAATTCAAGTCATATGTTGTAAATGAGATTATTATGGTTTGCCTTTTTTCAAAGTTATGTCTTATGAATTTTATATTACATTGTATTATAAAAGGAATTAATTTTTCATTTCAGATGTTAAAGCAAAACCTGGCCCTGATGGTGAGTTATTTATGAAATATTCCACCTCAGATACAGTTTTATCTGACAGTATATCAAATATGACATCTTTTTTTTACCTTTATTTTTTGTTTCTTTAATTTTTTTCACCTTAAAACTATTAATTATCACAGATTTCAGGTATCTTTGATTTACATTTATTTATTGCACATGTAGCACTAGGGCCTGTAAGTCTTAATTGTCATGTGACACCAAAATTCGCAATAAATTTATTATATCCCACCAGAATCAATTTTTTGTTTAAAAAATGCAACTTATGTGTACTTATTTATATACCTGGAAATTTCAAGATCATTCCTATGAAATTATGAATATACCAATATTTGAACAGTTTCAATATTTTCCAAGACTTTTTTTCTTTTATCTTCAAATCAAATGATTATAAGAGGTCTTATTGAATATTTTATTGTGTACCAGTTTATCATGATAAATTCTGGTAAATCTTGTGATAACTTGAAAGTATTTTTTGTCCAGGTTATAAAGGCCAGTTTCAACACTTGTTTCTGTTAAAAGATTAAAAAGTTAGTGATTTGGTGTATCTACAATAATAACAGGAGTTTTGTGATTTGTTGATGGGTTTGGTATTTACAAAATTTCACAGGTAAGTGTATGTTCAATGATGAAGAATGTTTAATATTTACAATAATTTACAGATAAGTGTATGTTCAATGGTAAAGAATACAGTGAAGGAGAAGGCTGGATGGAGAGTTGTGATACACAGTGTGTCTGTGAAGATGCTATCTATGGTTATTATAGATGTACTAACATGTAAGTTTTATTTATTAGAAGTTACATGAACAAGTAGAGTGTTGAAGGAAGGGTATAGTGATTTCACTGTTAACAATCCAATACAGAATCATGGTATTTAGGTCATAATCTAATATATACATGGATCCAATTCAACAACTGCTACTTATGACATTGAGAAAATTATCTTTCAATCCCATTTTTGGTATGAATTACTAATGAACCACTGTTTTTAATACTATCAATCAAAAATAAGATTGCCTTTCATCAGTTTCATCATATTTGTTCAATATTATCAACCTCCTGTCAAGCAGTTCTGTAATTTAAAGGAAACATATCGGAATCTGTGAAATCGCTTAAAAAACAGTTTCTCAGGATCATTACTCCCATTATTGAAGTCCTTACATTCAACTGTATGAGTCACATGAATTATTTGTTAGAATTCTAAACCATTTTGTAGATGGATTTTATTTCAGCAATTTTCCAGAAACTACATGATATTTACATATTATTGGATATTTTTATGGTTATTTGAATTCAAATTTTTCAGTTGTCCAAAATACAACAACCTTCCAAATGGATGTTATGAGACAAAGAGGGCTGGTGAATGCTGTACATCTGTACAGTGTGATACTGGAACCATTCTGACCTCTACAAATAATCTTGGAACAATTGGTAGTGGCGGTTTGATTGTCGTAAAGAATCCTAATCAACCCCAGATAATTCCTACAGCACCTGGTGGTGCCACTCCAAGACCTGGAACAGGAGGAACTGGAATGCAGGCTCCAACTCTTAGTATGTTGGTTTTGTTTTTAAATAAGTTTTGTCATTAGCACATGAATATCCCATAACTTAACTACAGTTACTGTTTTTTTTTTCAAGTCTGTTATTAAGTTAGATTTGTATTTGCATTTATTGAAGTTTGATTGCCATAACCGTTGACTGTAAATATGTTTCTCTAATGATATGTCAAATTTAAACCAGTTTTGACCCATTAGATAAATTTTCATATTCACATATGTTGAATAAAGCCACGTGCTATTTCCTGCCAAATCTATTCGGAATACAATTCTCAGTTTTTATCATTTATCATTAGAGAAAAAGATTACACCACTTTATCCCGATTATTACCATATTTTATCCACTCTCGATAGTTGAATTTAAAAAAAATAAAATGCTCGGCAATTAAAATTTTAAAATTCAACTTTCTCTAGCGGATTAAATATGGTAATGAACAGGATCTTATGGTGTAATCTATATTTATGCAATAAAAATGTTGTAAGGTATTGCATTTAAACGTAAGGTATTGCATTTAAACTTAAAATAGTCCACTTATGACTGTTGTATCAGGTGAGGTCTTTTTGCTGGAGGAATGAAAGCAAGGAGAATACCAATAAAAGTTTTAAAACATTTGATATATCCACTAAAACATAAGTAGTATGGTATGATTGACATATTTCAAATCAGGGAAACAGTTCAATATCCATTCAAAGAAGGTTAAATTAGATATGAATGTAATGTCAGTGTTTTGAGGTTACATGTTTCACATTAAAAGGTATATAGTGCTTTTTTGTGCATTTTGGTATAAAAATAGCAAAGTTCTGAAGGTGATCTTTTGACAATTTTTGTTTATTCAGTTTAATGATAAAAAAGATATGAAGGTCTGAAGATTGTTGTAAGGCTGGCCCAGCATTAAAACTACAAATGAATCTAAAAAATATCCAGAAAAATATCTTGTATTTGCGTTTCAGAGATGTAAATTTCAAAATTGCCGTTTGCAGAACATTAATGTTTACTGTAATTTTAGTATTTTGTTATTATAAAAATCAAATATTGGAAAGGCTACTTTTATTTTTACAGAGGGATGTTTATATAAAGGAGAGTTATACTTACAAGGACAAATGTGGGAGGATGGGTGTGATTATAGCTGTGAATGTAAGAGAGCAAATGATGGATACTATGAATGCTCATCTAAGTAAGATTTTCTACAGATGATAGGCTACTCTTTATTTACAAATTATCATTCATAATCAGTTATGATTTACATCAGTAAAGATAAGTCGCATGACTGTCATGTATTTATCATATGTTGATCATAATGTTTTATTGTGATTATTATAAAGAAAAATGTATCGTATTTAATAGACCCTTTCACAATAATTACATTCTGACAATTTTTAGTGGAAAATGATAACAGTCCCTGCAAAGGTGACCTAGGACAAATAATCAAGACGTCACATATATTATGACTTTGCATTTTATCCACTCAAAGGCATATGAGTAAATGTACAAATTTCAGGACCTCAGCTAACGTAGAAGGGTATATTGTGTACCGATCATAAAGCTTTAACATTAAAATCAGACCATTGCCATTTTACCAATATATGTATATGAAGTATAAAGTTCATTTAAAACTAGTTCCCTACAATCTTCCTTGTTTTTATAGGTGCCCATCATTCCCTAATCTTCCTGTTGGTTGCCATATGGAAGCAGACGACAGTGAACCATGTTGCCAGAAACCTGTATGTATTGATCCTAAAACACCAGTCATACCAGTGTTTAACCAAGGTACAACTGGCCATGGTGTTGTAAGACCACCAAGTGTCACAGATTTATATAACAATACCTACCAGGTACACTACACAGTATTGTATGGAAATGGAACAGTCCAGCCACCAACTCCAGGGTCAGGAACCGGCACTGGAACTGGAATAGGTATCTTGTTCATTTATAGCCTTGTTTATAGGGTCTATAGTTATGCACCTTACAATTAAATTTCTTTACTTACTGATTTTAGAGGTTGCTTTACCATTGCCAAAGATAGCCAGTTATAAATTTGCAACTATATAATTGTAAGTCATATTCTAATATTCTAACTGAACTTTCAGAATATCTTGTTCATGTGATCAACTTGTGATCGATAATTCAGACTTTAATACTTTCAACAAATATAATGCAGATGGTGGGTAGTAATACTAAGGCCTTATCAGAAGCTTTTGTGTTTCAGCATTCTTACTTTTTGTACTAGCGGTCATGCCAGAGGCACCTTGACAGATGTCAGCAAAATTGGACTGCAAAAAACTCATCTTTGAAGCTAACCTGTAAAAAACAAATACTCATGTCCTATGAAGAAATGAAGCAATAAACATATCATAACAAATGTTTTTTTTTAAAAGCAATAAATAATTAATTTTGTAATATACATAAATTTACTTTGATTTCTTTTCTTGTGTTTGTATAATGGCTTAATAGAATTATAAGAGAGAGTTGATATGATACATGTGACTACTTACTTGTTATGCAAGAATAAACTGTAATTATTTTTTGGTTTATGTAGGTTACTGTATGTACAAGGGCAATAAACATTTTCAAGGAGAAAATTGGGATGATGCTTGTGACTACAGATGTGTTTGTGAGGATGCTTCTATTGGAAAATGGAGATGTAGAGAAAGGTAAAAACATAAGTTCTAGTTATACTGTCCTTAGTTTGTATTTTGTTTTTGGGAAATATACATTTGCAGTGCACCCTTTCATTATATTGCCAACTTTTGGACCAGGGAAAATTTTAGCCATTACAGGGTGATTATATATCAAGCAAATACATTACATACAAACTATGTATTTTTTTTTTTAAATGTACCCTGAAAATGTGTGGTAATAAGCTAGGGACCTTCATTTAAGAGAATAACAAGTGAGCACTGTATTTTATGAGTGTGTCCTGAATTGGAATTGATTCTGGGAAACTGTTTTTTCCCAAATGGATACAGTAAACAAAGAAAGGATATGGATAAATGCACATGAGACAAAATCTCTACAAATACATGGTAAAACCTGGCAATGGAACAACACTTTAATTGTTGTTCTTCATCTTGAAGAAACCTCGAGACCTTCCAATTATGAGCTTTGCTCATACCTCATAGTAAGTTCAAGACCATCCTGTATCATCGTTTTGAGGGGAATTCACTGCTAATTGTCGAACATGCTAAATCTGTGTTTTGTTTTGATCCCATGGATGCAGGATCTTTGAAAAACTTAACATTAAGTGGCAAAGTGCTCTCACAATCACAAGTTTGTTTTAACATTGTGCAGACAGATAATATACATGTATAACCCTTTTTATGGTTCATCCTTTGTTAACCCTTTCACCGATGGATTTCTATACAGGAAGTGTCACCCAGACGATGAATTTCCTGGCAATGGCGGCCAACTGTATTATACAAAGAAAAACTCATAATAAAGACCATTAATAACTATTATTTTTTAACAAAAAAATATTGTTTCCTTCATTTTTACTTCTTTGCTTTGATTTCCAACTGTTTGGCAGTCTTTTAAAGTAGTTTTACCTCCATTTCGTGTTGTTTTACAAATTTTCGTGAAAATTGTAACAAATTCAAGTAACTGACCCAAAAAATCTTGTAGTTTTATCCCAAAAGATAAAAATTCGTTGAAGCTTACACAATACAATCACAATTCACGAAGTCCTTTCACAAAAATACAAATCTTTGTACCCGAATTGGTCAATGATTACAGTTTCTGTAATCCATAATCTTTCTGGATAATTTGTTCTCGAACTTTAAATTTCAGTAAAATGCTCAAAATTTGACAAATTTCCACCGTGTTTTCAACATTCGAACCGCCATAGTTCTCCTTTCAACCGGAAATCATACAAAGAACAATAACTCTTGCATAACTACGTTTCGACGGGAGAATATAAAACCCTAGTGGCTGATCCCGGTAAACCGGGAACTGTCGCGCCGAAGTCACTTTACGTTATCCCGGTACAATGGGAACTGTCGGTGAAAGAGTTAAAAAAAGAATTGCAAAATATGATATGCATGTATATTGACAATTTACTATATATGTTAAAACATTATCTAATTTTATGATAACAGGTGCAGGAAATACAGCAATCTACCTCAGCAATGTATACTGGTTCAATCCAAACAAGATGCATGTTGTAAAGAACCAGTATGTGACTTTACTGGTATAATTAATAGCTTCAATGGCACAGCTACTGTTCCACAGCCAGTCATCACAACAACAACACCCAAGCCAACCTCAGCTCGTCCAAGTAAGTATAAATACAATAGGAAGTAGTTACCATAGTAACACCTAGACAAATCTCATCTTGTCCAAGTAAATGTACATACAATAACCATCACCATGAAAACACTCAAACCAAATGTCAGGTCGTCCAAGTAAGTAAACATACAATAACCATCACCATGACAACACCCAAACCAACCTTATCTCAACCAAGTAAGTGTACACATAGTAACCATCACCATGACAACACCCAAACCAACCTCTCCCCTTCCAAGTAAAGTGTACATACAGAGATACAATGTATATTCCAGAAGTTAGTAAACTAAAATATAAATATAAAAAGATCAATTATATAAGAGTAGACTTAATCTAACACATACAAAGTAATAATGTTAGAAAAAGTATAATTAAGAAATTATTCACGATACTCATATATTTATATTGTTTTTACCACGGGGTTGGCACTTTATGGCGTTAATTTTGCCCTGAGTGTTAGCGAGGGGTAAAATTTCGCCATAAAGTGCCAACCGTGGTAAAAACAATATAAATATATAGGTATCATGAATTATTTTGATTCTAATAGGACAAATACGGCAGTTTGAAATCAAAATAATTTAGGTCATGAATTAAAATTATTTTTACCACGGGTATGGACACAAAGCTAAAGAAGGACGTCATATTAGAATTGCTGTTTTTCATGTGGAAGTGTTTTAGTATTATAAACAGGAAGGTACATTAATATAGCTTAGAAATAATGCTGAAGTATTGGTTTCCTCATTTGATAAATTCAATATATATTTTTTGTGATAGGATTGTGTGTATATGGTGGAAAATCTTACTCTCAAGGTCAATTATGGTATGATGGATGTAAATACAAGTGTACTTGTGACAATGCTATGCTTGGTTTCTACAGGTGTACAAACAGGTATGCTATACAAATAATACATCTGGCAATAATTCAGAATACAAATCTTTGATCATGTTGAAGGCTCAAACTACAAAAGTGATAACCCTTTTTGTTGTCCCTTTAATGAAGTTTCAGTTTAGTTATAGCTCTCAATAGCTTGATCACACCTTTAAGGTGGCTCACTCATCACATTTTTGAATTTGTGTCAGATTTCAGAACTCCTCTGGTTTTGTCCAGTTTAATGGCTTAAAGAATTTTGCACAGGGACCCCCATTTTTATTTCATGAATATGTTCTATAGGTCAAATTAAGACACATGACAATTTTTCAAGAAATTCTTGATATACCTTCTTAGCTTCTAGACAAAAAATAGTCCTAATATTAAATTAAGGGAAAATCCTGAGAAATCCATTCCCGCCAAAATTTTTAATGTCTTGTATCTCAGTAAAAAGCACTCGGACCTATGTATTTCTTTTTACCATTTGATTAAGTTAACAATGCTTAGTAAATTAAAGAAGGTTCAAGAAATCCTTGATCTAAACAAAATCAGGAGTGAGGCTCCTTAACTGAAATTGTTTTTATTGATCCTTTGGGTGTTCGAGTCATTGAACTTTAACCATATATATATATTGGAAAATGGAGGTGTTTTTACTCCAGAAAAAAAATTATCTTGATACATGAAAATAAAAGCTATGAAAGAGTTAAAATTGTGTATGATGTGTTTTGTATATGTCTGTTTAACTATTTTTTAATTTGTCAGTAAAACAAATCAGTAAACAATGTTTAAAATTTTAAGAAACTTTGTATTCAATAAGGACATGCTGTATAGATGTGCATATATATTGAAATGCCACATTATAATATTTTTCAGATAATAAAATTATTTATTATCTGAATAAAATTAATGAATAACTCGAAACCATATTTCCACACGTTTCGTCTTTTATTATGGCTTTTATCAGTGGAAACTATATATATTTTGAACAAATTATATAATATGCTATTTACACAATTTACATACATATGTATATTTCCATTATAGATGTCCAGAATACCAGAATGTACCAGATGGTTGTACCATGGTACCTGATACCCAAGACCCTGCATGTTGTAAAGTACCTCAATGTAACTTTACCCCAGCCCCAGGTGGTAACTCTGGTACAGGTGGTATTGTCACTCTATCCCCAGGCTCATTCCAAGGAAGTAATCCAGGAGGAACTAACACTAATGTTGGTATGTAACAGTATTGCTATATAGCTGTGGAAAGGCTTTTATTTTGCCTCTGCATTAAAAAAAATATATAAATCATTTAGTATCAAAATTGATGTCTATACTTTCAAAGAAAAAAGAGATTTTTCTTATTCATCTTGTCTTTAGATAAATTTTTTATATTAATATGTATAAACATACATTTTTAGAATTGAAATTTTGTTAGCACATTTATAGTGAAATATCAGTCAGTTAAAAAGCTTTACTTAGCTCGTGTTACTTTATAGCTATGTAAATATTTGTGCCGACTTAAATAAAACTAACTTACTAACTTAAAGATTATTAGTTACTTACTTACTTATCCTCTTCGAGCCATGGTCGGCTCATAAGGCTATACAGCATCCTACGCCATCTTACTCTGTCTTTTGCTGCTGACCCAGCACCACTCCATGTAGACCACCCTAGTTCATTCCTTTCTGTTTCTGCTGTTCTCCGCCATGTTGTCCTTGGATGTCCCCTCTTTCTTCTCCCTTCTGGCGTCCATGTGAGTGCTGTTCTGCTGTTGTCCTCATATGGTCTCCTCAGCATATGCCCTATCCATCTCCAGCGTCTGCACCTGATGATCTCCTTCACTGGTGATGTTTCTATTATGCGGTATAGATGTTCATTGCTGATCTTATCAGGCCAGAAAATTCTGAGTAATCACTTGAGGCACTTTCTCTGGAAAACTTTCAACTTGTCGATGTCACTTTCATTCAGCTTCCACATTT
Organism: Modiolus philippinarum; assembly: GCA_002080025.1. Taxonomy (NCBI): domain Eukaryota; kingdom Metazoa; phylum Mollusca; class Bivalvia; order Mytilida; family Modiolidae; genus Modiolus; species Modiolus philippinarum. The sequence continues at coordinate 41,713 of MJUU01020540.1, forward strand.
CGGCTCCATATAGTAGTACAGACATCACATTGCTGTTAAACACTTGGATTTTAGTCTTTTTGCTGTATTTGGTAAACTTCCATAGGGGGCCGAGCATGGCAAAGGCGTGCCTTGCCAGGCAGATTCGGTGTTGAATGTCCTCTGACTTGCTCCTCCTGTTTTATTTATGATGGCACCAAGGTATGTAAAGCTTTCTACATCCTCTACATTTTTATTCTTGATCTCAGTAGGATTGTTGTCTCTGCAGTTTTATTTCAACACTTTGGTCTTGTCCGTGTTGATTTTGAGGCCAACTTTCTCTGCATATTTACATAACCTTGTAGTCTTTTCTTGAAATTTAATTTGTAATTTTTAGCCTATAAAACATACAGTAATTTATTCAAAAGGACCTAATACTAATCCCTTTATTATTTTCAGGGTATTGTCAGTACAAGGGACAGAGATATAATCAAGGACAATCATGGAAAGATGGTTGTCAATATGACTGTGAGTGTAAGGATGCCAGATCTGGACTGTACCAATGTGATGAAAGGTAAGATGCTAGGTTTGGACTGTATCAATGTAATGAAAGGTAAACTTCAAGGAAATTATTGCTCATTTGTTATTTGCATATGCTACTAAGTATGAGATTTTAATACCTAAGTATATATAATATCCTTGCAATATTTCATATTTCAATTACATTTATTCGTCTTTTTCATATATTTTATGAAATTTTTAATAAACATCAATTTCTTTTTTTCAGCTGTCCCAGATATGGAAATTTACCTTACCCATGCACATTAGTAACAGACTTTAGAAACCCATGCTGTAAAGTACCTGACTGTACCTTTAATGGTAATCTTGGTGAGATCACTGGAACATTGACACCAGCACCAAATGTAGGACCAACAAAAGCTCCACTACCAGGCCAAACAAACCCAACACCTGCTCCAGTCCTAAGTATGTACTCAACTGCAAAAATGTTACTAAAATAATACATGTATTGTTAGTTAAGGAATTCATCATCATTATCCTCTGTAGGCACATCAATTTTTTTTAATATAACATATGGTTTAGTTATATCACAAGTAATGCATTTTATGAAGCCCAACTTTTAGTGTATTCCTTTGTACCTTCCAATTATTTTATATTTTCTGAATGTAGCAGATATTTCAAGTAAAGTATATTTTATATAAGATATGGATGAAATTATATATTGTAGATATTAATCAAACTAAAATAGTCTCCTTTCTTACATGGGTAGTACAGACTGGCACAATATGATATAAACTTTTGTAGTTTTCTAACTTAATCTGTATCGCTTTAGCTATAGGCATTATGTAATCATTAAATTATTATTTACAATTTCTGTATCTTATACAGAAGTTTACTTAATGGGTATTTTGAGACAGATTTTGCTCTGATAACAGTAGAACACTGCATTGCATTTAAAAATTAACATGCATTTTCCAACTATTTTTTTTTAATTTCCATTTTTGACATCATTCTGCCAGTAAATAGTAGTAGCCAAATTTTTATAATGAAAGCGTCTTGGATTTTATATTTTAATAGGGCCAAATATTGTTGAAATATTAGAGATTTGATGCCATATTAACAACTTCAGAATATTTAAATATATTTTTTCTTCAGATTACTGTATTTACAAGGGTGTGAAGTATTTCCAGGGACAAACATGGGATGATGGATGTGACAAGAGATGCCGCTGTGACGATGCCACTCGTGGACTGTATGTATGTGATGACAGGTATGTTCTCTCCCGAGTACAAACATTTTCTATTTTTTAGGATCTTGTTATTTTTGCTGGATGTCCTGTAGTAATAATTTGTTGTATTCCAAGTTGTGACTTTTCTTGGCTAGTCAAATATTTTCAGATATTACTCTTGTGTGAATTAAAGCAGTAGAACTACTTATTAAATTTCACGACCTTAATACCAGTGTGAAAAAAAATGATGGAATTTTATTTTTTTTATATTTGCAGATGTCCAAAGTACCAAACACTTCCAAAGGAATGCAGCTTGGTAACTGATCCAACAGATATCTGCTGTCAGAAACCACAATGTGACTTCACATCAACTTTGAAGAATCTCACAGGAACCATACCTCCAAACTTGATCCCTACTCTAGCTCCACCTGCTCAAATTACTGGGCAAGTCAACACACCTACACCACGACCAGGACTAACACCTGCACCTATTAGTAAGTACCTATTAAGAATACTTTTAACTGTGATCATTGTTTGCATTCAATTTCATAATTGCTTCTACCTTTGTCAAAAACAGCTTTATCAATTAGTAAAAGGTTTCTGTTGAAGTACTGTTAGTTATAAGTCATAACTCATGGTAAAGAAATTTTCACTGGTTTTTATAATAAAAATTAAAACCGAATTCACTTTTAAAAAAAAAAAGAGAAATATGTGGGAATGGAACTTTGGCTACATGTATATAATTGTTTTATTTCAGCCAAATGTTTGTACAAAGGAACAGAGTACAGTACGGGACAGAGATGGGATGATGGTTGTCAGTACACATGTGTTTGTGTGGACGGTATGACAGGAAGATATACATGTGATGAAAAGTATGTTAATTTTGTATAATACTCCATATCCTTTCGTAAAATATTTGTATTAGTAATGCTTTTCTGGCTGTGGTTTCCTTATATATAATGAAAGAATTCACTTGTCAACGTATAATTTACTTAGGGCTATTCCAGTAAAAATTTTCACCTGGGGGTGGAACGCCACTTATTTTTATACCCCCCACCAAGAGAAAAAAAAAAAAATATATAGTTAAACTATTAGGATACAATAGAAATATACCCACCATGAACAGAAAAAAAAAATGGTGTTCCACCCCCTGGTGGGAATTTTAAATGGAATAGCCCTTATGTTCATGTAATTCTATTTTCTTCATGAAGCACTTATCTACATATTACAAAGTTTGTAGAGTACTATATGTCTGAAGAGTAGTATAAAGTACTATATGTCTGTGGAAATGTTTCTAGATGGTTTCAACTATTAACATCCCATCTATAGACTTAAAACATGAAAATTCATGTAAAAAAAATAATAAAAGGATTTTCATAGATTTCTTTTATGCCATGACATATTCTGTCTCCTAGTGATTTCTTAACAAAATTGACTTGGTGTTATTGTGTTTCAAGTGAGACCCTACTTTTCACACATTCCCATTCATCATTAATCAATTTACAATAGCTATTGATAAATTGAAATGGACCTATTTTTTGTAAAAAAGTTTTGGTTGCTAGCAAGAATTTCATTATAAGGTCTCGCTTGAAACATGGTAAAATCTATTTTATATGCTATTATCTATATGATGATATATTTGTTAAAACTTGAGGCTGACAGTTTTCATTTTGTTTACTTTTTTAGATGTCCAAAATACCCTCCATTACCACCACAGTGTTCACTACAGAAAGATGCAGCCAACCCATGTTGTTACAAACCAGAATGTATCTTCAATCCTAATGTTGATCAAATAACAGGACAGGGTACAACCAAGGCACCACAACTCGGAACTACACTTGTGCCTAAACCATACACTGGAGCCCCAACACCAGGACCATATCCAACTCCAGCTCTACCTAAAGGTTAGTTCATAGACAATCCATAACTACAATGTACTTGTAAAAGAAATATGATGAATAGACTGAACTGGATTTTATTTGCTTTATACATGTAAGTATTGAAAAAATGAGCTTTTTGACCTTGAAAAAAGGATTTTGACATCTAAAATATTGAAAAAGGAAAAAAAGATGTGGACATCTAAAATACATCTACAAACACCTTTTGGCTTGTTTTGAGATTGTTTCAGTTACTAACTTCTCTGGTCCCATTTTATATTTATACCCCTCGCAAACAAAGTTTGGGGGGTATATAGGAATCACCCTGTCTGTCTGTCTGTTTGTCTGTCTGTTTGTCCACACTTCTTATAAGCACAACTCCTCTTAAACCTCTTGAAGGATTTTGATGAAACTTTACACAAAGGAAGGACACTATATGGAGATGTGCATGAAGGAATATAATTATTGTCCGACACCAGGAAGGGGAGATAATTGACTTTGACTTTTCGTTGATTCTCTAAGTATGGGTTACCTTGTAAGCGCAACTCCTCTTAAACCAAATGAAGGATTTTGATTAAACTTTTCGCAAAGGAAGGACACTATGGGGAGATGCGCATGAAGGAATATAACTATTGTCCAAAACCAGTAAGGGGAGATAAATCGACTTTGACTTTTCCTTGATTCCCTATGTATGGGTTACTTTGTAAGCACAATTCCTCTTAAACCACTGGAAGGATTTTGATGAAACTTTACACAAAGGAAGGGCACTATAGGGAGATGTGCATGAGGTAATATAATTATTGTCCGAAACCAGGAAGGGGAGATAATTCGACTTTGACTTTCGTTGATTTCTCCTACAATTATCTTTTTTTTTTTCCAAGAAAAATTTTTAAGCATAGATATTGTGAAAGCAAACTGTTGGAGAGACACACTTTTTTCATTGTAATCCTCTTGAAAAGTTGTTTTCAAAGTGTTGTAATGAAATTTCTCTAATCCTTTTTGTGTAAAATGTCAAATAGGCTTAAAAAAAAAAAGGTGAATTTCATATTTGTCTGATTTCGACAGAGTATTTTCATTGGAATCCTTGTGAAAAGATCTTTCTTGAAGATTATATCATTGTGTCCATTTGTGTCCTTACTTGTACTGTGTCCACACCTGTATTGTGTCAACACCAACTTAAATTTGCACTTACCATATCGATCCAGGGTTCAATGAGCCGGGGGTATATTTAGCTGCCATTCGGCGACAGCTCTTGTTCTATTTTGGCTTATTCCCACTAATTTCTATGAGACAAATTTCTGAATTACATGTTTGTCTAATGGCATATTGACAGTAATGATCCACAACCCATGTTTGCAAATAAAATGTCCATTCTAATCCTGTACTAATTGTGTATTTCAATTTTACTTTTTTTTAATATGTAACATCTGCAAGTTCAGTTTCCTGTCTCGCCCAATTCTATAATGTATTTATGTCTGACTTAGACTTTTTGACTTAGAATTTTGCAAAATTTAGTTTGTGGATGCCAATTCTCCTACATCTTTGATCAGATTTCAACCAAACTTCACAGGATTGTTGACCATCATGCGTAGTTATGCATATCGTCTTGCCTGATTGATTGGCTAATTTTTTGTCGGTGTAATGCCCCTTTTTTTACTTAGAATTTTGCAACATTAAGTTTGTGGATGCCAATTCTCCTACATCTTTCATGGGATTTCAACCAAACTTAATAGGATTGTTGACTATTATACCTAGTTGTGCATATTGTCTCGCTGGAGTGA
>MJUU01020544.1:6704-20924 GCA_002080025.1 Modiolus philippinarum
CTATTTGGAAACCAAATTTCATTGAAATCGGACAACGTTGATTTTTCCCGCCTTTCTTGGCGGCCATTTTGAAAATGGCGGTCAACAAACAATTTTCAACACTGGTTTTGAAGTCGCAACATCACTATCTATTGGGAAACCAAATCTTATTGAAATTGAACAATGTTGAATTTTCCCGCCTTTTTTTGGCGGCCATTTTGAAAATGGCGGTCAAAGATCAATTTTCAACACCACTTTTGAAGTCACCACAGCATGGCAAACATTTTATCAATTTACACTTAAACTTCATCTTCTATAGTTTTAGAAATAAAAGACGAAAAATATAAAAATTTTAAAATTCTGTGAAAAAAGGGCAATAACTCCTACAAGGGTTTTTGGATTTTCTCCAAAATTTCAGGGTGAGTAGATCTTGATATGCTGAACATTTTTGCAATTTAAAGTTGACCTCTATCTGCTATAGTTTCTTTGATAAAAAATAAAAAATATTAAAATTTTGAAAAATTTCCGGAAAAAGGGCAATAAGTCCAAAACCGGTAATCAGATTTTCTTCAAAATTGCAGGGCGGGTAGATCTTGCCATGCTGATCACTTTTATCCCGTCAGATTTTTGATATCTGTAACGGTTTTCGAGTTATTTGCCAAAAACAGCAATTTACCCCCTATGTGCTATTTTTAGTAACGGCAGCCATGTTGTTTGGTCCTCGGACTCATCGGATACAATTTTGAAAGAGGATACCCTGGTGATGATTCAGGCCAAGTTTGGTTAAAATTGGTTCAGTGGTTTCAGAGGAGAAGATTTTTGAAAAAGTTTACGACGGACGGACGGACGGACGACGGACGCCAAGTGATGGCAATAGCTCACCTGACTCTTCGGGTCAGGTGAGCTAAAAATGTGCTGCAAATGTTTTAAATTCACCAAAACGTCTTAAATATAGAATTTTTAAATGTAATCATGGTTTAGAAAATTATTTACTTGATTTGCCAGATGATTTAAGGAAAGCATTATGATTATGTAATTTTAGATGTCTCAATCATAGGCTTCCTATTGAAAAATGTAGAGTTTGGGGTATTGAACGTGAGAATAGAGTTTGTGACATCTGTACCAGTAATTGTATAGGTGATGAATACCATTATAAATTTGAATGTTCTTTTTTTAATAATGAACGTAAGTCATTGTTGCCACGTAATTTAACTACAAATCCAAACACTGACAAATTAAACTTATTTAATTCAGATACCTATAATGTTTACAATAAACTTGCAAAATTTTGTTAAATTGTACTTTCAATAGTCAATTCATTGTATTATTTCAATCTATTGATTGTCTTCCTTCCATATCACATAACTCAATTGTATATATGTTGCATAAAAATGTTCTTTAATGCATTACTTTATGTTCTTAGATATATATTGTGCAAATTATTTTGTTTATAGTCACATTCCCCAGTTGGGGACTTGGGAAATAAAAAAAAAAAACTTGAAACTTGAATTACAAGGTGGTACCCATCTCTTATCCGCTACTCCTCCTGAACAAATGAATATATTTTCATGAAACTTTAACACAGTCTTTGTGACATAATGTAGATGTGCACCTTCTATTTCAGAATTTGATTTAATTGATTTTTGGGGTTTCCCATCGCAAAACATGGCTATTACAATACAAGGGGGTACCCTTCTCTTATCCGCGATTCCTCCTGAACCACTGAAAAGATTTTCATAAAAGTTTAACACAGTCTTTGTGACATAATGTAGACGTGCACCTCCGATTTCAGAATTTGATTTAATTGATTTTTGGGGTTTCCCATTGGAAAACATGGACTTTGCCATTACATTACAAGGGGGTACCCATCTCTTATCTCCTACTCCTCCTGAACCACTGAATAGATTTTCATTAAACTTTAACACAGTCTTTGTGGCATAATGTAGATGTGCACCTCTTATTTCAGAATTGGATTTAATTGATTTTTGGGGTTTCCCATGGCAAAACATGGACTTTGCCATTACATTACAAGGGGTAACCATCTCTTATCCGCTACTCCTCCTGAACCACTGAATAGATTTTTATGGAACTGTGACATAATGTAGATGTGCACCTCTTATTCCAGAATTTGATTTGATTGAATTTTGGGTATTGCATTGCAAAAAATGGACTTTGCCATTTCATTACAAGGGGGTACCCATCTCTTATCCGCTACTCCTCCTGAACCACTAAATAGATTTTCATGAAACTTTAACACAGCCTTTGTGACATAATGCAGTTGTGCACGTCTTATTTCAGAATTTGAATTGATCGATTTTTGGGGTTTTCCAATAGCAAAACATGGACTTTGCTAGTACAGAACAAGTAGGTACCCTCTCTTATCCGCTACTCCTCTTGAACCACTAAACAGATTTCCATGAAACTTTAACACAGTCTTTTTCACATAATGTAGATTTGCATCTTCAATTTCATAATTTGATTTGATTGATTATCAAATGGGGGAGCGGGTGGTATATATCAGTGAGCTTCGCTCACAGTTTTTCTTGTTTAGTCATTACTTTAATTTTCCTTTTTGTCATATTTTTCCATCTTGTTTTTGAAAGTGGTAATACAAAAAGTTAAATATAATGTGGATTTTATATTTGTGTTATATTTTTTTGAAAATCTTTAAACCAACTATGGCTTTTCGAGTTTTTGATCTGAAGCTGTCGTTCAGCTATTATCCTCACTACAGAAGTGTTTCAGCTCCAGTGATGTTACCAAACAGGTATAGTATCTTTAAGTGTATTTCTGCTTCAGTTGCCGGATCAGCTATATTTGTAGATAATGTCAATATCTGTTTTATCAGCTTTTTATAGTACCGACTAAAAGTAATAAGAGTTTTTCCAGTTCGCATCACAATTTCCAATTCCTATGTTAATACTGGAAGAACATATGCTCTAATAATAAAGATTGTTGTTTCTGGGTACAATCCGTTGATACCGTGTAGTCCTGATTTCATCATGGCCTCCTGTAGACAGTTCTCTAGCCTTTTCAACATTTTCCCCTGCGGTCAATTGAGGAGAGTGTAACTGATTTTTGAATACCAATATACGTCGAGGCAATCAATAGGCCTGCATTAGTTTTTCATCCCGAGTCAAAAAGTGACATTCAATATCTATAATTCTTTACATGTTATCTCAACTGGGCGATCTTCGCTTATTGATGGTTGTAGCATATGACCTTCTCAATGGCAAAAATCAACATCATTATCCACCATCTTTGTATCACAAGGGGAAATTTTGCAACTAATGCGGATATCACCAGCACAAGTTGGTATGCTCCTATTTTCTCACCCATTTTTGAGACACACAGGGGATTCAACTAAGGGTATCTATACTCATATAAAAATCTATTTGAAAAATCTCCTAGTGAGATTGTCTTGTACCACTACTTCAAAGGCCGATTTAGCATTAAACAATTTAATGTATGTTGGCATTCTCTTCTAAAATCAATTCGACAATAAACGGACTGTTTTTTCCCAGTAAATCCTCTTTGAAGTTGATTTCAAAGCTCAAAAATTTTGTTGTTTTCTCTTTGCTTAATGATTTTCTCTATAATTTTTGCTATGGTCGGATTAAAAGTATAATGCATCTATAACTGAGAGCCTCACAGTTCTATCCTTTGTTTTTAAAGAACACTGAAATAGCGATCAATCTTAAGTCCATCAATAATATACTCATGTAACATTGCTCAAATATGCCTTGTGATAAATATTGTGGGTGTACAAGAAGTTCAGTCCCACCATATATAAACTGTTCTGCTGTTATAGCATAATAATCAGCTGCTTTATTTATATTCAACTATTCAACAACGTAACTAACTGGTTTATGCTGAAAGTTTTGATGACAAATAGCTTCTATCTGTTTAATTACTTTTTCGACCTGTTTCATAAATTTGAATCCGCATTTAGATGTTAGTTAAGTTTCTTTTCTGCTTATTTACTAAAACGTTTTTCCAACCTTCAATAACATCAACAAAAATGATTGCTCTTGTAAATATCATGATCTACATTCATTTAATCAATATGCCTTGATAATTTTCCTCTTTGTGGATTCATTATACGAAAAATGTGTTCCTGTCATAAGTTCTACCTTCTAGATTTATTCTTCTTTTTGCTATTTCTAACCGACTCTCTTTCCTCGGGTCAATACTTGAATGTTGATTTTCAGAAATCCTTTATCTAGATTGCTTGGACTTCAATGTTATTTCCAATATCTAAAAAAACCCTTTTTTTCATTTTATGAAGTACCTTTTAGATCGATTCATTTATGATTTTACATTGTTTTTATGCATATTTTAACTATTAGAACAACTTCATTTGCAGTTTCAGATAACAGTTTATTCAATGTCCTAAATGGTAAATCTATATCCTCTTTTGCTTCAGTGCACTTTTATATTTCCTTAATTACTTGCATATTGCTCTTTATCTGCCTTGTCACATTCAATCTTATTCCCTTAAATTTGTTTCGTATCTTTCTTTGGTACCAAAACGTATACATATTTCGATGTTTTTACAATTATAGTCCTTCAAGAGTAATCATAGACCAATTTAATTGGCCATTTGGCTACAAATCCTACAGTTTGACAACTAAATGGCTGTTGAGAAACTGTAGAATTGGTTAAAAAATTAAACAATTGCTACTTACCTCAGCAACTGTGGTGTTAGGTGATAAACTTTGTTACAGTGTGAGCATTTATAAACTGGAGTTTTTATATCTAATACAGAGGTGAATTCACGTTTTTGATTATTTCAAACATAATTTTAAAACTGTGAAAATTTTTGTTTTAACATGTATAATCAGCATTTTTTATTTATTGTTAATTCACATACTTTTGGAGATACTGTAAATCATTTTTGTGTTATTCTGGTATAAAGCACAAAGTCAATAATTGGCCATGGGAGATAATAAATTTACCAAGAGAGGTAAAAGTACATGAAAAATTATCTCCCATCAATAAAACAGTGTTTTTCACATTTCCCCCCTCAAAATGTTATGCTTGATTAAATCTTTGTAGGCATATCAAAATTTGTTAGAGTAAATATCATTTTTATTAATAACTCTTTACATGAAAATGATAAAAAGTCTTTGCAAAATTAAAAAATCTAGGAAGGCTATTATTAAATATGAAAATAGTTCAACATGCTCAATAACCAAACACACAAAAGATTACTTCCAGAGGTGAGTATCAACTTCTCAATTTGGAAAACCAATTCTACAGTTTTTTTAGCAGCAATTTAGTTGTCAATCTGTAGAATTGGTAGCCAAATGACCAATAAAATTTGCCTAAGCTTATACTTGAAGAACAGTAATATCAATGGATAGTGATCGGAGACATTTGCAATTACATCAAACTTTTGAATTTCTACAATATATTGAGCAAAACTCTCTTGAAATATGAAAAAATCTATTGCAGAAGTATCTCGTCCATTAACACGAGTAAGGTACAAAATAGCGAAGTTGCATAAAAACCAGTAAATTTCCTTATGCTGTAAACGTGTTTCAAGGAGTAACCAGCAGCATTAAAATCCAATAAAATAGAAAGCCATAACCCAAAAGATTGGTGCAATATTTCTTGTTGATAAAAAATATTCTTTCATTAGGTCTAATGAGATCGAGATTTTTCCTTTGGGATATAGTTTCGTTCAAAATATCTGCATTAAAGCTGGGACTAGTTATCTTAACAGAGAACGGAGATATGCTTAAAAATACGACGATGTCTGTCAAGACAAGGAAATTATAAGAAATATATATGTTTCCAATTCCGTAAAATATATTAGTCCTAGATTAAAGATCATTAAAGTCATCACCTAGTAAAATTTGATGGGTGGTTAGATATGTATTATATATTTCATGTAATTGATCTACGCAATATGATGACTTCAATATGAAGAACAACAATAAAAGCGTTGTTTAATACTTAGTTTAACCATGTTTGTGTAAAGAAGTTGTCTCATATGCATTTACTCGATATCCTTTCATTGTTAGGATATATATGTAGTCACCAATATTAGATTCAGGCCATCAATAATCTCTACAACTTGTAATCACTTTGAGCCTATGTCTAGTGGCATAACTACTATTAACTATTATCATCGATAGTGACTTAGGTGGATCATGTGGATGGGAGTAATAATAAAATTACAGAATAGAACTGTCAAGAGCAAAAGTCCATAAGGAAACAAGACGAAGCTGGTAGAATTGTAAACCACTGGTCATGACGTGGCGTTTTTTTATGGCGCACCAACCCTCCCCTCCATTGTTTTAGTGTCCAGTAGTAATTCAGCAGCAATTTCCATTGAAAGGTCGTAGACAAAATTGATTATCCCTGTATTGATTAAAAAAGAGTCTTGAATCACAGGTCGGACCGAAACTTCAATTTTTCCACAAGGGACCCTTTAATGATCGTATGAGAAGGAATTTTTGAACCGTCACGAAGATAACTTTGGCTTATGAAAAGTATGTATAATTTGCGCTGGCTCTCGCGTAGCAAAACAGTTGTGATGTGAAACATACACGCCGTAAGCACGAGAAGTTGGAATATTTTTGTCCATGTTATGGAAATTGATAATTCTAAAATTAAAATCGTCCCTTTTGTCGTTAATTTTAGTATTGAGATGACCATTTTCGTCAAATTTGAGATGTAAGTTCAAGAAAGATATAGATCTAATAGTTTCTGTTTTTGCCTTTATCTCTATTCCTGGAGAATATATTTACTGGATCCATTTAGTTAAAGATCTGTTATTTTTGAAAAGAACATCATCAATATATCTATAAGTGAGATTAAAGCATCTAGCGATTTTTTTACTTTATGGTCTTTTACGAGTCCCTGAAGAAATTCAGTCTCGTAAGAATATAAAAACAAGTCTACGAGTAGAGGAGTAGAATTCGTGCCCATTTATATACCAACTTGCTGTCGATAAATAAAATGTAGCACCTCCAAATGTGACGAACATATTATCAATAAGAAAATCAATAATACTGCACACCTGTTTTTCGTGGTAGCATTCTTTTCCTTTTGAATTGGTTTTTGAAGAAAAATGAGGATATAACCCAATGCAATTTTTTTTTTGAAACGGCAAAGGCCTTTTGAATGATACCTTTGATTCGTGAGTTTAGTGTATAATGAGGAATCGTGGTAAAGAGTGTGGAAAATCAAATGTTTTGACTACTTTTGGATTATGGCTTTCCAAATTGTTTGATTTAAATGCTGCTGCTGATAAGTTACCCGTTGAAACACGTGTACAGCATAACGAAATTTGCCGTTTTTTTTTTTTTTTTTTTGCAACTTTGGTATTTATTGTATTTTGAAAGAATGTATTTTAAAAAAATGTAAGAGATTTAACATTTCCAATAAATCCTTGGAATTGTTAAGTATCCACATGTGATTTATGTCACTTATGTCAGTATCTCAAATGAAAGTGGACATTTTGAGCTAGATTCACGTCTTCCCGGATTTGACTACCGACTTTGACTTTTTCCTGGATTGACTCACTCACAGTGTGACGGGTGCTGTTAACAGAGCAGGACATGCTTACCCTTCCGGAGCACCTGATGTCACTCTCAGTTTCACTGGAGTTCACACTGTGAGTGCCTTTGTTTTGAATGTTGCTATTTCTGTGCTTTGTGTCTGTCTAACGTCATTGTTTTAAGTCTGGCGCCATTGTTTTCTGTGTTCCTTCGGTATTGTACTGTCGTTATTTCGGGCATGGATAGTTTCTCAGTATTTATAAAGACAAGATAACAGTAAACAACCACAATGGCCGAAAATTACAATCACAAGCCACACCACACAAGAGAACTGCACTGCAAAAACACAAAATAGACTACAGACAAACATAAATAACTATAGGAACTCGGGATAGCCGGACTTGGTAACGGTACTAGCAAAAGCTAGCGGTAGGAATAAGCCGGTTTATGGGTACCCAAACCTCCCCTTTATCTATCCCGTTTCCCTACAGTACAATAAACATACGAATAAAACCCAGTACAGGTAGACTACTTACCCTTTGACCACTATCTTGAAAAGAAAGGAATATGACAAAACGTAATTTAGATAGAAGGGTCAAAGAGTGCTCGCAAATAAATAGTAGTCGGTATGCTCTATTCCTGTCTTTTACTACAGACAAAAGTTTAGTTAGTTCAATAGATAGTTCAGTAGTTTGAACAAGATGAAGATCCAGCGATGTTACCTTTCCTTGTATGTTTTTTTTGTGTAATTTTTGTACCAACTATAGGTTTTGCCGTTCTTGTTTTTCATTTAGTTTGAATATTCAAAGAGACCTATGATTGGAAAAGATTTCATCTTTGTCAAATGAAATTCTTTTGTATGCAGCACTAAATCGGACGAGGTTTAATCTTGTAAAAATTGATTCCAAAATTTCAATCACTTTCAGAAGTATATCCCATTAAAGGCATTGTAAATCGTATTTCGGTAAAGTGTGCCTTGTTTAGAGTTGAATATTGAGTGAAATAATACCCTTTTTCTAAAAATCGCCATTTTCACTTATATTCAACAGACAATATGGCGACAGCTTGTTTTGTCATGACCCTACTACATTCATTTTTAGTCATTTTGTCAGATGTAACTATTTTGAAAAAAAAAATATTACTGTATCAAAAAAAAAAAAAAAAAAACTGTTTTTTTTGTTGTTGTTTTTTTCCTGGAACTTTTTACGTTGAATAAAATGACATATCTAAGTAAAACCGACACGGACTTTGCCATTCCATAACAACTATCTCTCTAATACTAATACAACTCCTTATCGAAAAAGATACATTCCGACGACACAAGACCACTGGCTAATTTCTCAAATGCGACAGCTGTTGAATCCAGGGTTGGACTACATCGACTTGAAACGTAGCAGAGCTTACATACGAGCAAAAGTCATCAAAAGAGATGACATCGATTTGTAAGATCAAGAGAAGCCAGGAATTATCAACCCTCTTTGGAATTATCAATTTACCTTTACAGGCGATGTGTCATCACACAGAAGACCGTGTTATCTACAAATGTAACAGTCCAGACGAACAACAATCATAGTTACCAAGCCAGCTGTTTTGTTAAGATAACGACCCGATATATCTCTCTGTCTATTCCAGTCAATGTGAACTACAAGGACTGCTGATGGAAGACATATTTTCCACTGACAAATAATCTTATTCAAGAGATTGATCTATACATCAAACTATATCATTCAAGCAACCCTTTCATTTTAAAGTCCGGAGAAGAAAGTACCAATTACAAATTAAAAATCTTGGATACTTCATTCAAGACATGCAAAGTGAAAGATGACTCGGAATTGCTAGTCAGTCACACCAAAAAGTTCGAAGATGAATCGGCGAAATACTCTGCGAGTCAGGCAGAAATAAAAACAAATACAATCCAAAGGACCCCGAGAATTCATATCAAATGACATGATCCCTAGAAAACCGTTACTGATCGTGGTAGGTCTCGTTTCCATGAAGAATGGGAACGGCAGGGAAGCTAATTCCTTGAAATACTGGAATACTATTCTGCACTGTCATGGAGACTGCTTTTTGATTTTGAAAATTACATAAGATACGCCACAGCATATCCCTTTGAAACATATGAGAAAATCAGCAGGAACTCCGGACCAAGCATCAGCAGATACAGATACAACTTTAGTAAAGGATATACCCTCTAGTATGCCTTCTAAATTGATCCTAGGTGTCTGGATCAGGACTATATAAATTTTGTCAGAAACGGAAATGTCACACTAGAAATAAAATTGGGTTTTACCCGAATCCGTCAAATCCGTCATTTGCATGGCGTAATCCAAATATTCCGATCTCTTGGTAATAGACAACGGACGACAGGTCACATATGCTGGATAATAGTGGACGGTCGTCTGATGCACAGTATCATGTTAACGAATCCCTGCTTGAAGCAATATTTTAGAGGTGTAACACCTTAAAACCCTCGTCACACTGGGACGAAGACCATCAAGATCTTAATACGTTCTTGAAACTTTCTGGAACGTAGTGAAAACGGGATAAAAATATAGCTTTAAAGTTGTTACAACTATTTCTCTATTTCAGTGCTAAGATCGCGATACGTCATAAAAGTTTATGACCAAGTTCCTTGTAGGTCTATCAAGTCCTTACTACGTTTCTTCTGCGTTCATCACGTCTTTACTACTTTCAAACTACGTCCTTGATACGACTCCACTGCGACCACCAAGTTTGAAGTAGGTCTTCAATACGTTTGTACAGAGTTTGTACTAGAGACAATTAAAAACTAGAGGCTCAGACACTGAGCCTGAATCGCTCACCTGACAAAATGCTGAAGCAGGGTTTTCCATGTTCTGCATGGTGGCCTTGTTTTTTATGTGAATTTCCCATAGAGCGAAAATAAACTATGTTCTGTGCTGGCAGCCATGTTTTTAATTGGATCCGAACGAAATGAGCAATCTTTGTTAAGGACCTTCAGTTCATCACTCCTGTAAAGTTTGGTTGAATTTGCTTCAGCGGTTTCAGAGCAGAAGAAGAAATTGTGAATTTTCCCATAGGGTCCAATGTTAAATCTAAATTCCGCGCTGGCCGCCATGTTTTTAATCAGATTGGAACGATATGAGCAATCTTCGTAAAGGACCTTCCATACATCATTCCTGTAAAGTTTGGTTGAATTTGCTTCAGTGGTTTCAGAGGAGAAGATGATTATGTAAAAGTTAACAGACGACGGACAGACGGACGACGGACGACGGACGACGGACGCCAAGTGATGGCAAAAGCTCACACTGACCCTTCGGGTCAGGTGAGCTAAAAAGATAAGTCATTGTCGCCAAACCTTGTGGTGGTCGTAGTTCTTTTTGTAACATTTTATTCCAAGCGTCAGCGATGTAACAAAATATAATAAAAATAGTAATGGTGGATTACATGATACCCCGCCACGTTTCACAAAATTTCGAAGTATCAAGGGGCATAACTCTAGAACCCCTTGGACCTCTGAACCCATATTCAAACTCGACCTGAGTTTTGTGGTGAACAAGCTACATACCAAGTTTGAAGACTCTATGTTATTCCGTTCAAAAGTTATCAGTCGGAAACCTTCGGGGGACGGACGGACGGACAGACGGACGGACAGACGGACGGACGGACAGACGGGACGGACAGACGGACGGACGGACAGACGGACGGACAGACGGACGGACGGACACACGACTGAGGGTATCACATAATACCATGCCACTACGCGTGGCGGGGTATAAAAACGAAGGTCTATACTAAAATGACAAAGTATCGGACGAACATGGTTTATTTCAATTTAAATATGGGAATTTTACCAGTATTAGGGTCGGTCTGATTGGATCGGCAACATTGACTTCAATTCTTTAATGCATTCATTTTTCCATAATTTCCACTTGAAATTCTACTCGACGCTGCTGACGAACCGGACGTTATGGTTTTGATTTATGGCCCTGTCAAATAACGTTCTAGTCAATGTTCGAAAACTTCCGGGCGAAAATTTTAGTTAAAAATGATAGCACTTACTGAAGAATTTGCAGCAATTCTCCTACTGGACACGTTTTTACATCAGACTGATGATTTCAACACACGGGAAACTAATGACTTATATGCAGCATACAAAAAGCAAAACAGGACATTCCATTATTAAAACAAAAACAACAGTTTAGTAGCATACTTGAAGTATGCTGAAAGCGTGCATAACGGGCGTCTAACGAACAGTCGAACATCTGCATGGGTGGAAGACCAGATTTTGATGATCTTTCCTCAGATCAGTTTAATTATGTTTCCAAGTCAAATCAAACAGTGTTAAAAAAGAAGTGAAACCGAAAGATGTGCAGAATTACAAGAAGGGTAACACCAAAGAAAACCACAATTTTTTTTTCAAATGATGCTGATTTACATTCTGTTGAATGGATTCTTTTACTTGTTCATAATTCATAAACCAGTCATTTATACCACAAACACTGGCTGATACATTTTACATTACTCGTAAGATACAAGTTTATACACGTTTTGAAAACAAGCGAGAAGCTACCATATATATATATCACACTTAGCGTGTGTTTAACATATACCCCGACTTTCATCCAATGTGTGCATATTGTTTTTATCAATCAAATGTTTGCAAACATTACAAAAAAAAATTTCAACCCACCCAACGTAAGACAACGCATGCCAGTGTGCGCATCAGTTTTAAACATCTTTGAGTTTATGGTCTTCAAAACGTTTAGATTTTATCTGCACTGAAGAGACATAAGTTGTCGAAATGCGCATATGCAGAAAATAAATTCACAGTAACTTCGGTATTTAGTTATTTGTTACTTATTAAGAACATGCTTTGTTATGTTAAAAAGTGAAACAAATACTCTTCGCAAGAAATAAATGAAATGCCAGTGGCGGATGCAGACTTTCTGCTGGGGAGGGGGGCAATATTTTTTTTGAAAGGAGTGCCCTGAAACCAATTTTTTAAAAACCCTAGGAATTTTACAAATTTTCCAACCTAAGGGGGGGCCGGGACTACCCCCCCCCCTAAATCCACCACTGTATCCATAGATGGTTCAGTATTGGTTGTTTGGTTAAGAATGGTCACTCCTCAGGTTTTTGAAATTGCCTCTGACTTTCGGAACTCTCCTACCTTATCTACCATGATGCATTAGAAAATTTTGCAAACTGACCCCCACTTTTCTTCTGAAAATATGACTGCATACACCTTTGGTAGGGTTTTGACAAAATTTGATGAAATTCTTGATATTCCTTCATTGCACTTGAAAGGTCTATTGTCTTAATGCAAAGTGAATGAAAAGTCTAGAGAACTTCAGTTTCCCGCCAAAACTTCAGGAGCTTAAATCTCAAAAACGGACGCACTGACCTATTAATATTTTGTGCTTAAAATGATATATGATTGATGTTATTGTAAATAAAAATGATAATTTTAAAACCTTGATATAATAAACTTGAGGAGTGACCATCCTTAAGAATTGAACTATTCCATATTTTATTTTGTGCATGTGGCAATGGTACTTAATTGAAGTAATTATAATTGAAGGGCACCATCTTAAAATACTGTTCTTGGAAGGTCTTATCTTTGTAAAAAAAATATAAGATGCCATATCAAAACTACATTGAGGTTCTCCGAAATGTTAGCAGTGCCGCATCTAAATTTGTAGAATATGTTTAAATACCATAAGGTTAATCTTTTTTACTTGTCATAATTTGTATATTTAGAATATTTCTCATAAACTGGAATCAAATGTCCGTCTTTTCGTGAAACTACACTCCTTTTTTTACAAAATACTTTAAAAAAATACCTAAAATACTTAAAAATAAAGCAATAAAATATCTAAGATTTGAATGTTATTGTGTTTTATTAAAATATAATGAAAGTCAGATATTTGGCAATTGAGGTATAACGAGTATTTAAGGTATTGCAGTTTTCCTAAAATTTTGCAAAAACAGCATGGTGGATTTCATAAAAATTTGAAATAGGTCATATGTGAGGAGGATATCCTTAGTTGCTAAGTTTTTGGTGAATTTTGTCATCATGAAGAAATTGAATGAAGCTGTGATTTCAGCAATGTTTTTGTGTTTTTTCTGCAAATCAACACTTAGTACATGCCTATGATCATTATCCCATATTAAGGTCTCCGAGGTTGTATGAAGCAGTTTAGCAATTATTTATTTTCTATGAAGCAGTTTAGCAATTTATGGCTAATACATGCTGATTCTTACATATATATATATACAGAAGAACCTCATGAGTGAGTTTTGAACAGAATTTCAAACTAGGCGTTGTTTCTGTTAACAACAGATTGACACTTTTCAATTTGTTTCGTGAAGTAAATTAGCACATTATTTGTTTCATACTTCAAATTTAAAGAAAATTTAATTTGTGGAATCTTTGCGATTACCAAAGATCTGCTACCTTAACTAGGCATTTATAACACTGAGAGGGTACGCCATAAGCAGGTGAAATTCAATTATCGCAACAGACGGAAAATGCACAAATTATCTTAAATGTCCATTGTCGACAATCGAGTATTCACAGGATTTATTTGTATCTGAAGTGTCATGTGTTTTAAATATTTGGAGTTTAAATACGAAATTATATTAACTTAATTTGAATATGACTTTATATATAGACCTACACTGATAGGCGTTGAATGAAAAAAAATACAAACTACTTTCAAAGAAAGTCTCAATGACTTCGCAC